>VMDO01007075.1:0-94399 GCA_007922755.1 Pedetes capensis | reverse complement strand
GCGTCTGACTCATGCCATGGTATTTTCAGTGGCATCATATGGTTGTGAAAGCTGGACATTGAACAAGAGAGACAGAAAAAGAATTGATGCTTTTGAATTGTGGTGCTGGAGACGTCTATTGAATATACCATGGACTGCCAAAAGAACCAACAGATCTGTCCTAGAAGAAGTACAACCAGAGTGCTCCTTGGAAGCAAAATGGCCAGACTGCGTCTTACATATTTCGAACATGTAGTCAGGAGAGAACAATCCCTGGAGAAGGACATCATGTTTGGAAGAGTGGCAGGTCAACGGAAAAGAGGAAAACCCTCCACCAGATGGATTGACACAGTGTCTGCAACAATGGGCTTAAACATAAATGAGATGGTTTGCCTGGCACAGAATTGGCAAGTGTTTCGATCTGCTGTACATAGGGTCACTATGAGTTGGACTCGACTCGACGGCACCTAACAACAACAACAACAATCTATCTATCTATATACATACATCCCGATTTTGCCATAAGGCTTTCTTGGTATTGTTTTGGGAAATTAAGGAAGTCAATACCTGGGAAGCAGTTTAAAGTCTTTACGTAAAATGATGGTATTTTTTCATCATGGATTTATGTGTCAATTTTGATTTTTATAAATATTGCATTACAAAGATTATTTATCTTTGAGTCTTTGGCATGCCTTCCACTTTGCCTTGCTTGACTTAGCCTTGATCTGGCTCTGCTCTGCATCAAAGAACCTATCAATAGCCATTGATATCTATGCTACTTGTCCACTGCTAACTGTGTGCCAGGAATTGTTATGAGTTTTACAAACAGACTCTTCTCTCATTTGAGAAGCCCGAATCCATACCTGGGACGTGTACTACGATTCTTTTCTTAAGCATTTCTTTTTTTCTCTCTGAATGCCCATGCTTAAATCTAAAGTATGTGGTGTCCTCTTATCCTGAATTAATAACTCACTGTGTTTCACACTGAGAAAAAAAAAAAACAGTTTTATAAATAGGGCTGGGGAAATGGCTTGGTGGGAGAGCCTAATGTGTGTGAGGCCCTGGGTTCAATCCCTCTACCCTGCCACACCCTCACCACCAACACCACCCCCGCAAACCAAAGAGTTTTATAAATATATACCTGAAAAACAACGAGAAAAGCTAGAAACTGCACTGGAAAGTATGCAAAGGAGAGAAATAGGCAGTTCAGCAAAGAGGAAAAACAGATGGTCAGCAGCGCATGCTGGTTGAGAAATACACGCTTTGATGTTATCACGTATTGGCAAGGGTGTGAGGAAACACGATTATAAACCAGTGATTATAAGTTGATAATGCCTAGTTGGAGGGAAATTTGGCATATCTATTAAATTAAAATTGCACACACCCTTGGCTAAGCGATCTCATTTCTTGTTCACCCCAGGGAAACATGTACACAAGGACTTTTTTTAATTTTTTTTTTTTTTTTGCAGGGCCCCATGCATGCTAGGCAAGCGCTCTGTCACGGAGCCACACTCCCAGCTCTGACAAGGATAATTACAGCAACTTTGCTCCTGATGGCAATAAATTGGAGACACCTTAAATGCCCTTCAAGAAGGGAACTAACTGATACATAAACCTCAATATAGCCATGCTATGAAGTACAAGAAGTAGGTTTGTTGTTGTTTGGTTGGTTGTTTTGTGTGTGTGTGTGGGGGGGGCCGGGAAGGAGTTGTTTGTTTTGTTTTGTTTTGTTTTTATGGTACTGAGGGGGTTGAAGCAAGGGCCTCAGGCATGCCTCGTAAGCACTCTGCAACTGAGCTGCACCCTCAGTGCATTTATTAGTTTTTATGAGTCAGGGTCTCGCTAAGTTACACAGGCTGCCTCTGGCCTCAGCCTCATGATCCTCCTGCCTCTGCCCTCAAGTCCTTGGGATTACAGGCAGGCACCACCACACCCAGCTTTTTGCTATATTTTTAAGGTAGATTGACGCTATGAAATTGGGCAGCAGAAGGTGGAAAGCAAGCTGTAGCGTGGTATGTACAGTATGTTGCCACTTGTACCAGCAAAACACCCAGGAGAAAGAAACCGTTGAAGACATCCCTGCGGGCTGACTGGCCAATAGGCATTGCTCTGTTCTTTGTGAACCCTTCCCAGACTCACTCTGGGCAGCACTGGGCCAGATGCCAGGGAAGGAGCCCTCCTGGGTCTCAGCCAGCCATGGCCATCTCGTTCCCATGGGGAGCCCCGCATGTCCCATCACCACCCCTGCTCCGCACAGCCCCCCACAAGCTGTTGCCCAAGCATCTCTTCTGGTTGGGTGACTGTAGCAGCCTCTTGGCCCTTGGGCAGAACAGACTTGCCAGTGAGGTTCTTCTTTCCTGCGAGAGGTGCAGGAGCCCTCGGGCGTCCCCACCACTCGTGGGCAGAGCTGGTGTCTTCCCAAGCTGCCCTCCTCGGAGCATGTGAGCATCACTCTTGGGCAATCGCCAAGGGGTCCAGCATGGTGGGGGTGCAGGGGGCTCCCAGATGGTCAACTCTCCCTATCCGGTACCACACTTGCTCCCCACTCCTGCCCCTCCATCCAGACCCTCTGTGCCAGTTCCTCCACTCTCCCTGCCTCCCTCAGCACATGGCAAACCCATTCCACAGCCTGTCAGCTCCGTTTCCATCTCCCTTAGCGACCCCCCAGCAGCCCCCAGTAGAGTCATACTGGAATTTGAGACTTGTTATTGTCATGTGGCCAGCGAGGGAGATGGAAAAGGGCCTCTTCATCACTTTTGCCTCTTCTGGAAGTGCTCCAGAGTTTGGAAGGTCACTGGCCCTGTGAGGTCAACTGCAGCCTCCTGGAGTCAGGCAGCTCTGGGTTTGAGTCCTAGCTCAAGTGCTCCCCAGCTGCATGGCCATGGGAATTCACTCAGCCTCTCTGAGCCTCGTCTCCTCCACCTCTGTACATGCTCCCAGGGCTGCCACAAGGATGAAACGAAAGCAAACTAAGCAGCTCCCCGCAGAAGCCCGGCTGGCTGGGAGGGGACCCTGCCAACCTGATTCTATAAATAGGAAGAAACGCTTCCCAGAAACCATGGGGAATTGAAAGCAGTGTCCGGGGCTGGGTGAGGGAAGAAGGGACTTAAAGAGGAAAAGGAAGCACCCACTGCATTCAGCTGCAGCTGTCGGGGGGTGAGTGGGGCTTTGGGGACCACGCGCCGCCCCGGAAACCAAGGTATGAGCAGCATGGAGGGCTGTGGGAGGGATGTGGTCTGTGACACGCACAGGTCTTGGTTGGCTGGAGTCTTGTATGATCCTTGGGTTTGGGACAAGCCTCTAAAGCAGCGCCTCTCAACTGTGTCACTGTGGACATTTAGAGCCAGATAAGTCCCTGCTGGGGGTGGGGGGGCTGTGCCCAGTACTGTAGAGTGTTGAACGCCTCCTTCATCTCTACCCATGAGATGCCAGCTGCACTCTCAGCCCCATGTCGTGAAAACCAGAAATGTCTGCAGACATGGCCAAGAGTCCCCAGAGAGGGCAAAATCACCCCCATGTGACAGCCACAGCTGTAAATCTAATGAAGCCTCCCAGTTAAATAGAATAACGACCACAGTCACGCTGTGCAGATGGTCCTTCATAGATGTTTAGCGAGCATTTCCTTTGTGCCTCCGGCTGCTGTGCCTTCCCACATCAGCTTCTCTAACCCCACAGCCCAGCCTGCACAGCGACGACACCCCAGGCAAGGCCATCCTTCTCCCCACCACGAGGAGGAAAGCAGGAAGCACCTCTTTTCTTCAAATTCAAATTCCATCAGCACCTCCCAGGGACCTGTGCCATCTCTCTGGTCTCTGAGGGATTGGCCAAGAAGCACCATTAGCAGGAAGTGGAGGGAGAGCCAAGGGGGTTCCCTCCTCTGGGTGTGGCATCCTCAGCAGCTGTGGTGTCCTACCTGTGGCTCCAGATGCCACCACGCACAGTGGTTCTGGCTGCCTCTGGTCAAGCTGGTCAAGGTTCCAGTTGGCATCCGGTAGCCTGGGCTTCAGCCACCTTGTACCACCAACTCTTCCTGTTGCCGCTCCCCACACAAGGGTGGCAGCAACTTCCCAAGATAGTCAGTCATTATGTGTGCTGGTGGCCCTATGGACTGTTTGACCCCTCACTTCTATTGCCTGCATAATAATTCCCTGTATTGCATCTCTTCTGTTGGAGTACTTAGAGGGATCTGCTTCTCCGATTGGACTCTGCTGCTTTGTCATCAGCTAGAATTTGGTTTCCTAGGCAATAGATGCTTAGATATCATTATGATGATCTCTTGGCAATGCATGGACCATATCTCCTAAATATGAAAATATATATAATAGCCAGGGCTTTTTTGATTGCAAGTGACAGAAAACTCAACCCAAAATGATTTAAGCTGCAAAATGGAATTTATTGGCTTAAATCCAGGGATATCCTGGCTTCAGGCACAGTTTGATCCAGGGACTCCAATGCTATTGTGAGAATGTGTGCATCTCTCTCTTCTTTGTTCTGTGTAAACTTCATTCTTAGGTAAGGTCTTCCATGGGAGTGGCAAAGGATGATCCCAGCAGCAATAGGCCTCTGCTCCTCCAGCTTAAAAACCTCAGTGGGTAGAGAGCCCCCTCTCTTGGTATCCCCAGATGAACTTCCTGATCCCTCTGCCCCAGTCTCTTCTCCATTCACCCAGCAGGAACCCAAGGCCTGGTCAGGGCTTCCACTGCTCAGAGCCTTCCAGGGCTCCCAACTCACCCAGGGAACAGCTACGGTCCTCACATGGCCACGAAGCCCTGCAGGAATGTCCCCCTCACCTCTGTGACTTCACCTCCTCCCAGTCTTTCCTTTGCTCTCTCCAATCTTTTCTCCAAAACTCCCAGCACACTTGCACCCAGGACCTTTGGGTTTTCTGTTCCCTCTGCTGCAGATGCTGTTCCCACACTGACATCCTTGACCTTCTTCAGCTTCCTCAAGGTCACTCCTCAGAGAGGCTTGCCTTGCCATCCCTAACGCCATCTCCCTCCTGTCCTCTCCAGGTCTCACTTTTCCCTGCAGCACGATCCCTGCCGATGTGCTGCAGATGTCGCCTACAGTCTTGCTGGTCATCTGCCTGCCTATACCGCAGTGTAAGGACATGAGCACTTGCTCATGGGAGCAATGCTAATGAGGCAAGGTAGCAGGACAGAAAATTGGGGGGCCATGGGAAGGAAAGGACTTCTCTCACCCAGGGATCTGGTCTGAATCTCATCAGCCGAGAATTCCAGCAAAACCAAAAAAGGAAAGCCCGCATAGAACCCTGTGCTTCCCTGAGAATCTCACTGAACCAGCTCATGTACTGTGATCACAGTGAGCAGGCCTAGATACTTGCCTTGTGACCATGTGTGGGACAGATTTCCCCGACTATCACAGCCTAGGCATTTGGACAATGCACCTTTTCCTATCTGCACATCTATACTGTGCACCTGCTTAGGTGCCGTGGAGTCGTGTCTGACTCATAGCGACCCTCATAGGGTTTTCAATGGCTGATTGTTTTGGGATTGCCTTGGGAGTGGATCGCCATGTCCTTTCCCCATTTTTGCAGTGCTGGGAATCAAACCCAGGACCTCAGAGACTGCAGAGCGGTGCTCTACCAACTGAGCTAAATCCCAGCCCACGCACCTGCTAGAACGCTGTTAAACAGTGTGACTTCAAAAGTCCCCCAAATCAAATATATACATACACACACCCACACACATATATATGAGCTGGGATTTAGCTCAGTTGGTAGAGTAGTGCGCTGCAGTCTCTGAGGTCCCAAGTTCAATTCCCAGCACCACAAAAATGGGAGAAAGATGTGGCCATCTACTCCCAAGGCAATCCCGAAACAGTCAGCCATTGAAAAGAAAACCCTCTGAGGGCTTTGAGGGTCACTATGAGTCGGATACCGACTCAATGGCACCATATATATATATATATATATATATATATATATATATATATATATTTGTTGTTAGGTGCTGTCGAGTTGTGTCTGACTCATAGGGGTTTCAGTGGCTGATTATTTCCAGATTGTTTCGAGAGTCAATCACCACCTCCTTCTCCTGTTTTTTTTTTTTGCAATACTGGGGATCAAACCTGGGTCTTCAGGGAGTGCTGAGCAGCACTCTATCCACTGAGCTAAACTCCAGTCTATCTGTCTATCCATGTATCTATCTATGCCTCTCCACTATGAAGACACCTAGCAGTGGTTGTCTCTTGAGAGGCCCGCATCCATGACCCAGAGGTGCACTCTTATCTCCCTAGACTCTCTTTATCTTTCTATGTGCCCCTCATGCTTCACCTTAAAACTGTACCATCCCTTCCTTACCTTTACCTAGTCAGCCCTGCCACTTTGTCTCAACCCTCTACTCATCTTGAAATTCTTTTCTGCTACCAAGCCAAGGACCTGGCAATTCTCTGAGTAGGGGTCCTGGAAAGCAGAACTCCTCAGGGCAGGTGGTAATGTTGAGGTACAGTACCCCCAAGCCTCACTAACACTAGTACCTAAAAAAGTAACTGGTGCATATTTGTTAACTGAATTATGGATGGAACTCTCAATCCAGGATGATAAAAACCAAAAATAAATAAATAAATAAATAGATTAATTAAACTAAATTAAATCAAAGACCTTTACTGCCTTCTTTGGCTAACAGACCTGAAAAAGTTTGGGGCTGGCATAGCTTCAGACACGGCCAGCCCCAGGAGCTGAATCTCACACCTCCGGCTCCACTTTCTTCTGGATGAGCTTCCCTCACAAGCAGCCCCAGGCTAACCCTCCACGCAGAGCATCGGTTGCTTCTCTCCCCTTTCCCAGTTGTTCCTGTTGGGTTTAAGGCCCAGTCGACCAATTTAGGTTGCATGTGCACTTCCAATGAGTGCCTACAGGACCCAAAGCTTCAGTGAGCTTAAAGTCCAGGAGGCAGCCAGCTGAGTGTGAGCCTTCTAGAAACTATTCTGTGAGCCTCACCCAGAAACCCTGCCTTCAGTTCATCTGCCAGATTGGGCCACGGGGTTACCCCCAGCTTTAGCACCTTCGAGAAGGGGAGCGCTTTAGTTTGCCAGCCTCTAACAGGAGGAAAAGGAGGGCCAAGGAGGTGTACGAAGCTCCTGGGTAAGCTAGTGCCTTCGCGGTCCCTTCCATCCTCAAGGACTAGGGAAAGCGGATGAGGACAAAGGTGCTCTGCCTGAGGCAGGTGGCTGTCCACAATTGCACACGGCTGCAACTGGAAAATCCTTCAGGCGTCCCAGAGCACGGGTTCTTCCCGACAGCTTTCTCCACCTTGGCACCACTGACATTTTGGTCTGGTCACTCTTCATTGTGGGGCTGTCCTGCAAGTTGCTCCATGGTTAACAGCGTCCCAGGCCTCCACCACTACATGCCCGTAGCAGCCCCGCCCCAGTTTTGTTGACAAAAATCATCCCCAGATATTGTCCAATGTCCCCTGGGGAGCACCGCAGCCTCCATTTGAGACCCACAGCCTTACTGTACGGTCAGCAGGCTTTCTCTGTTTCCTTCACCATTCTGTCTCCTGCACCCAGCACGATTCCCTGGCACAGGGCAGGTGCTCAGTAAAGACTTACTGAGCTGAATGAATGGATGAATGCCTGATGGCCTGGAAATAATACAATGAAGAAAATACAGACCTTACCCCTAAGGAGTCCAGGGTCAGTGAGAGGCCCCAGAGCATTTCCAAGAAGAGGAACCTCCTCCTTCCCTCTCCCAAGTCCCAGGAACTCAAAACACAGTAGGTCACAGGTGGTACCACTAAGCCACAGGGGGCTCCACGTGTCCTGGGGACACACGGCCATCATCAGGATTACTTAGAGTCACCCAGGGGACCAGCGCTGTGAGGCCAGCCTGTGGTGGTGAGACCACAAGAAAAATTATCTGATTTACTCAGAAGAGACCTCAGAACCCATAAGCAGCAAGTCGCTGTTTTGTTTCTTGAGATATCATTCACATGCATTATAATATGCACTTTAAAGGTGTCTAAGTCAACAGTTCCCAGCATCTTCACAGAGTTATGCAGTCATTACCACAATCAATTTGGGACATCTTCATCACCGTAAAAAGAAACTTGTCCCCACAAGCAATCATGGTCAACCCCTTAGCCTCCTGGCCTCTGGTGATCACCATCTGCTCTTTGTTTCTGAAGATTTGCCTGCTCTAGACATTCAACAGCAATGGAACCATGCCATACATGGTCTTTTGAATCTGGCTTCTTTCATTTAGCAAGGCAGTTTCAAGGTTGATTGGCTTTAGCATGTGTGGCAATTCATTCCTTTTTGTGGCCAAATAATATTCCATTGTATGGATATACTACAATTTATTTATTCATTCATTTAATGATGGTCATTTGGGATCTTTACACTGCTTATCTAGAATAATACTGCTATGAACATTCATGTGACAGATTTTACATACTCTGCTTTGATTCTCTTGAGGATCTACTACTAGGCTGGGGTTTTGATGAGTGGTAGAGTGGTTCTCTGCACATTCTGAAGCCCTGGGTTTGATTTCCAGCACCACAAAAATGGGAGAATACCCTGGCAGCCCACTCCAAAATAATCCCAAAACAAATAGCCATCAAAAACCCTTTGAATAGCAAAGAGGTGCTGACATAGAGCCAGGCACAGCACAGTGTCGAGAATGTTTCTCGTTCTGTTGTACACAGGGTCACTATGAGTCAGACCCTACTCAATGGCACCTAACAACCACCACAGGGTATATACTAGGAGCAGAATTGCTGTGTCATATGGCAATTCAGTGTTTTCTGATGTCTGATTTGTGGACTGTGGTAGGACAACGTTTCCCAGCCTTTTAGACTTCTCAAGGTCAACAAAAATTCTTACAAATATGACAAATGACTGGATGACCAACATAAGATGGTCTACTTTATGTATGGCCAAGCAAAGACTTTAGGATAAAATAAAACTAAAGAGCTGAGTGCTGTGGTACATTTCTATAATCCTTGTGACTCAGGAGGCTGAGGCAGGAGGATTGCGGGTTCAAGGACAGAGGCAGCCTGCACAACTTAGTGAGAGCCTGTCTCAAAAATAAAATAATAGAAAAGGGACTAGGTGGGTACAGCTCAGGGATAGAGCACCTGCCTAGTGTGTGCAAGGCCCTGGCTTCAAACTTCAGTACTGTGCAACAATTTTAAAAATAAAATTAAATTAAAAGCAATATTTTCACTATTACGTCACAAAGAAAGAACATTTTAACCAACACCAATATCCAAAAGAGAAGGAGATGAAAATATTAGAATAAATAAGTACTTTTGTGGTACTTAGAGGTTGAACCCAGGGCCTTGCACATACTTTGCTAGTGCTCTACCACTGAGCTGCACCCTTAACCCATTTTTTGTTTTTCATCTTCAGCCAGGGTTTCAGTTATGCAAGCTGCTTCTGGCCTCAAACCTGTGATTCTACTGTCTCTATCTCCTGAATTGCTGGGATTACAAGCATGAGCCACCATGCCCAGCAACAATTTTTAAGTTTATGAAAGTTTAGCTACATTGCTATGTTTCCCCAGAGTGCCATAAATCAGTAAAACAAACAAAAACAACCTCCTCACACTCTATAGTCTAGGGAGTGAGTGTGAGTGGGTGTGAGTAGTGTGTAAAAATGTGTAAGTGTGTGGATGTATGAGTATGTGAGAGAATGTGTGTGACTGTGTGTAGAATATGTGTGTGACTGTGAGCATGTGAGAATGAATGTGAGTGTATGAGTGTGTGTATGAGTGTGTGTGAGGGTTTGTGTGAGTGAGTGTGAGTGTGTAATTGTGTGTGGCTATGTGTGTGAGTGTGAGTTGCATGCGGGTACAAGTGTGTGTGTACATGTATGAGGCTGGGAGTGGGTGAATAAGTGAATGTGTCAGTGTGTGAGATTTTGTGAATGTAAGAGTGTGTGTATTAGGGTGTGAGGGTGTGAGTGTATGATTGAGGGGAAGAGTGACAATGAGTGTGCATGTGACTGTGTGAGTGCACATGGGTTGTGTGTGTGAGTGGATAAGTGGGTGAGTGTGCAGGTGTGAGTTTGTGTGCATGACTGATTGCATGTTTTACTGTGTGAGTGTGAGAGTTTATGGGAATGAGTGTGTGATTTATAAGTCTGTGACTGTGTGGCTCCAGATGAGTGTGTGACAGTGTGTGAGTTGTGTGTGAGTGTGGGGGGTATGCAGGAGTTTGAGGGAGTGTGTGGGAGCCGTGTGTGTAAATGAGTGTGAGTGTACACATGTGAAAGTGTGTGAGCATGTGTTTGAGTGTGTGTGAATGAATGTGTGTCAATGTATTGTGGATGTGTTTGAGTGTGTTAATGAGTTTGTGTGAGTACATATGAATTGTGTGAGTGTGTATGCATGAGTGTGGGGGCGTGGAAGTGTAAGAGTGGGTGTGATTGTGTGCATGTGTGAGTATGAGTGTGTGAGCATGAGTGTATGGGTGTGTATGGGTGTGTGGTTAGTGTGGGTGGGTGTGCACATGTGTGTTCCAGAGGGTGTGTGTCAAAGTGAGTGTGTTTGTGAGGCTGTGTGAATGTGTGACTTGTTTGAAAGAGTGGGGAAGTGTGTGAGTTGTGAATGTGCATGTGATTGCAACTTATGACTGTGTGAGTGTGGGAAAGAGAATGTGTGTGTGCATGTGTGTATTTGTATGAGAGTGTAGGATGTGGGGGAGTGTATGTTAGTGTGAGTGTATGTTATTGTGTCCATGTGTAAGTGTGCTTGTGAATGTGAGTTTGTGAAAGTATGTGAGTATGTATGTGAGTATGTGTATGTGAGTACGTGAGTACGAAAGTATGTGAGAGTATGTGAGAGTATGTGAGAAAGAGTGAGAGTGGGGATGTGCATGTGTAAATGTGTTGAATGTTTTTGATTGTGTTAGTGTGTGAATTGTGAGTGTGTGCATATGAGGGTTTGTGTAAGAGGGTATGTGAGTGTGAGAGTGTGGGAATGTATGCATGACTGAGTGTGCACGTGCAGGTGTGTGAGTGTGTGAGCATTGCATGAGTGTGTGTTGTTTATTGTGTGTGGATTTTTAGTGTATATGTGAGTGTGAGAGCATGAGAGTGTGCTTGTGCATGTGTTGAGTGTGAGGTTGTGTTTTTGAGTGTGAGGGAGTGAGTGTGGATAAGTTGTGCATGAGTGTGAGTATATGTGAGAGAGCTGTGTGTGAGACAGTGAGCATGTGTGTGAAAATGTGTGTGCATGCAAGAGGGTATGGTTGTGTACATGAGTGTGTGTGGATATGTGAATGTGAGTGACTGTCAGTTTGTGTTATGTGTGTCAGTGTGTAAGTGTATGAGTTTGTGTGAGCATATGTGTGAGTGAGTGTGGGTGAGCGTGAGTTTGTTGAGTATTTTGTGTGTGAATTGTGAGTATGAATGTGAGTGTGGGGGTTTTCTGTGTAAGGGAGAGAGGGTGTGAGTGTGGATGAGGGTGTGAATGTGTGAGAGATTATGTTTGTGGGTGTGTGAATATGTGAGTCAGTGTGTGAGTGATGAGTGTGTGAGTGTGTGAGAAGTGTGAGTGTATTTGTGTGTGCAAGTGTGGGTGGTGTTTCTGCATGTAATTTTGTTTGCAAGTAAGAGTGTGTGTGTGAATGGAACTGTGTGAATATGTGATGATGGGTGTATGTATTGGTGTGTGATTGTGTTCTAAGTTGTGAGCATGTGTGTGGTTGTATGACTGTGTGTGAATGTGTGGGGGTGTGAGGGTGTCAGTGTGTGATTGTGTTTCAGTGTAAGAGAGCATGAGTGTGTAAATGTGAGAGCGCGTGTTGAGTAATGTGAACGTGTTTGTCAGGGTTTGTGCGAGTGTGATTGTTTGTGACTTGTATGTGCTTGTGTGCTTGTGTGAATGTTTGTGTGTGTCTCAGTGTGTGTCATGTATAAGCACGTGTTAGTGTATGTGTGAGAGTGCATGTGTATGAGAGGGTGAGTGGGGGTGAGTGTGTGCAAGTGTGCAAATGTGTGTGAATGTGTGACAGTGTGACTGTACAAGTGTGTGTATGTGCCTGTGAGTTAGTGTGAGGGTGTGTGAGATAAATGTGTGTGCAAAAGTGGATGTGAGCTGCATGTGTATGATTTTGTGTAGATGTGAGTGGGAATGTGCTTGAGTGTACCAGTGAGTATGTGTGCATGAGGGACAGTTTGAGTGTGTGAATGTGAAGGTATGGGAGAATGTGAGTGTGACCTGTGTTAGTGTGTATGAGTGTGTTCATGTTTGTGTGTGTGACTGTGAGAGCTGTGTGTGAGAAAATGTGTAAACTAGTGTGTGTACATGTTTGTGAATGTAATTGTGTGAGCAATTTTGTGTTTGAGTGCATGTGAGATTATGTGAGGGTGTGAATGGATGAATCTGTTAGTGTGTGTGTGAGTGTGTGTGTATGAGTGCCTGAGCAGGTCTGAGTTGTATGTGAATGTGAGAGTGTGTGAGTGTATGTGAGAGTGCGTGTGAATTATGTGCAGGTGTGAGTGTGCATGTGTGTAGGAGTGTGTGAATTTTGTGTTTGTGTGAGTGTGAGTTTGTGTCTGAGTGTGTGAGGGAGTGGGTGTCTGAGTTGTACGAGTGTGAGAATATGTGATTGTGTGAATGTGTGTATGTGAGAGCATGTCAGTGTGAGTGCAAGTGAGTTGTGTGAATGTGTATGAATGTTTTTGTGTGTATGAGCTATGTGAGTGAATATTATTCAATGAGTGTGTGAACACCTGTGTGTGTATAACCTCAAGAATGTGTGAATGTGGGTATGTGGGTACAACTGTGTATGAGCAGGTGTCTGTGTCTGAGTGTGTGGGTTTGTGTTGAGTTGGTTAGTTTGTGTGATTTTTGTGTATACAAGTATGTGTAAGTTTGTGTATGTGTAAGTGTGAGGGCAGTGTCTGAATGTGATTTTGTTCTAGTATGAGAGGGTGAATGTGTGTGTGAGCATGAGTGTGTGGGACTGTGGGAGCGTGTTTTGAGTGTGTGAGCTGTGTATGTGTGATTGTGTTTGTGTGTGACTGAGCATGAGTGTGAGTGTATGAGGGTGGAACTGTCTGTGTGAGCATGTTTATGAGTGCGTGCATGCATGTGAGTCGTGTGAGTGTGTTTGTGAGCATACATGCATGTAGAAGTGTGTGGGAGTGTTTGAGATTGTGTTTATTAATGTGTGTATAAGTGTGGGTGTGAGAGTACATGAGTGTGCGACTGGGTGTGCATGTGTGTTTGAATGTGTATAGGTGTTACTGTGTGAGCATTGGGGGAGTGTGTGTTGGTGTGTGGCTGTGGGGGTGTGTGAGTGGGTGGGTGTGTATGAGTGTGTATGCTTTTTAGTATGTGAATGTGTGTGTGAGCGGATGAGTGGGTGTGTTTGTGAGTAGGTATTTGAGTGGGTGAGGGTGAGTTGATGTGAACATGTGTGTGTATGAGTGTGTGGTGGGAGAGGGTGGGTACCACAGCTGTAAGGAATTCAAGATATATGAAATATGGTTCTTGCCCTAAGAGGCTTTCCAGGCCCCAAGAAAAATTTAAAAAACAGGACAACCTCTTTAATCAAGGCACAAGCAATGAGAGAACCCAGAGACAGAAATTACTTCTGACCATGGGAAAACTAGGTGGGTTGCAAAGATCTGAGCAGCAGAGATGAGTCCAATGTGCCCATGAGTCTAGGAAACAATTTTTACCAGACCACAGATGATTTGCAATTCCTATAGTCTCGGTACCTTTAGGAACAGAGAGATTATGTTGCCAAGTAATCTGTTCCAGTTGATTCTTCCATGAAGATGGGGAGGTTTGGTTCCTCTCCTCCTGGGCCCCAGGAGGTATGGGGATCCTTGATCACCTTTAGCAGGCTCACTGTGCAGGTAGGTAGAGGAGGGAAAAGGAAGTCCCAAGGGGAAGGAGACCCTCCCAGGGAGACACACGTCCCCTCAAGTTCCTAAATCTCCCTGGAGGATGGGGGAGCAGTTAAGGCTGACATGATGGGAGAGAATGACCCTCTCTGCTTTCCAGTGGAACAATTTTGTGGACAAGTTCTCACAGAACTTGCAGCTTCGTTGCTGGACACACAGCAATGAGGCCAGAGAAGATCAGGAAAGGTCACAGGTGGTGAGGGTGTCCTGGGAAGAAAGAAGGCTGAGTGTAAGTATATCAGAATCGAATTTTGCTAGTTTTTCCCCTAAAATGCAATGCAAGAGAGTGAGGTGACCTGGGGAACACATGGAAAATTGTGGCCAGGGGGGTTTGTTTTCTGATTAGCATTGAAAGATCGAATAAGTCAATACCAAACCTTTTCTCACACATGATGTAACGATCAGATTTCATTCTGGTGCCAGGGTAGCTCATGAGAATGAGTCTGAGGCAAGAGTATAAAGCCAAAACCCTTTCAACCCTTTTTTGCAAAGTAAAACAAGACCAGGTGGCGCGGTCTGTGGGGACAGCCGGAGCACTGGCGCCCTCTGGTGGCAGCCAGGTGGAGGGCATGGGGTTGGTGGGCAATGGCTTCCTTTGCCTTTCGAGCCTTCGAGGTGAAAAGCCCTGGGAAGAGTTGGAGAGGCTGGCATTGCCTAGGAAGGATGTTCACTGGGAGATGTAATCTTGGAGCTGGAGTCTCTAGCAGCCTTCTCTCCAAAACAGCTTTCCTTGTGTTCCTTGTCTCAGTAAATGGCCCCCCTCCCAACTTGTTCCCCAAGTAGGAAAGTTGGGGCTCCCCTGGAACATCGTGCTCACTTCCCATTCAGGGGCCCCCAAGTCTTGTTCATTTTACCTTCTGAATTTGCCCCGATTCTCCCTGCTCTTCACCTCTTTCTCCCAGCATCCCCCTTCCCCCTCCACTGGGCACCATGGGGCTACCTCAGGAGCCATGGGCTTTCAGAAGCATCTCTGTCAGTCCCATCTTGCAGGGTGACCTGCCTTTTGCTTCCAAATTATTTTTACTTAAATAACTGTTCTGGCTGCTCTTGCTGTCTAACAAGTCACCCTGAAACGGTTTCTTCTGTGGGTCGGGCGCTGGGGTGGGGCTTGGCTGTGGTTCTGGCTGAGGACTTCTTTGGCTGCAGGCAGATGGTGACTGGAGCAGCTGGGGCTGGTGGCCATCTTCCCTCTTTGGTCAACCCTCCATCCGGGCTGCCCAGGGCTTCCTCACAGCCTGCCGGCCTGGGGGGGTTGGCTGGTTACATGGCCACTCGCGCAGGCAGAAGTGAATTGCCTTTTTCTAATCCAGCCTCAGTAGCACGCGCTCAGTCCACACCCTCTCAAAAACCAGCCCACTACAAAAGTTGGGGGGGAGCACACCTCACCTGTCCATGGGTGACATCTTAAAATTTGTAGACTTTACTGTTTTGTGACAGGGTCTTACTATAATAAAAAAATCCCCAGGCTAGCCTTGACCTTGAGATCCTCCTGCTGGAATTACAGGTATGCACCACCATACGTGGCTTATAGACATATCTTTAAATGACTGTGACATGTGATTCCTGATTTAAAAAAAAAAGTATTATCCAATAGAGCTTTAGCCCCCCTCCCCATGACTATGTATGTGTTCCTCCCACTAGTAATTAAGTTTGATGAGTGTAAGGACTTACATGTTTTGTATTCTTCATACCCCCTCGGGCCTAGAACAGGGCTTATGGCCTCTCTGGCAATTGAACAGGAGGAAATTCAGAGCATTTACTGTGTGTCTTATATACATCAACTCATGTTATCCTCACAAAAATCCCATGAGGCAGGCACTATTATCCCCATTGTACTGAGGAGGAAACTGAGACCAGAGATTAAGTAATTTACCCAAGGTGGCACAGCCTGCAAGTAGCAATGCTAGGATCTTGTTTCCAGTGGCAGCCACAGAGACAAGGCCCAAAATGAGGATCCAAGGTTCAGCCAGCTCTACTGCAGTAGCAACTTTTCCAGAAAATTCTTTGGTGTCATTTCTAATCCTTTCATGAAATTCCTCATTTTCTACCTATTTTCTGACCTTCATTCTCCATTCTTCTAATTGGTTTTGAAAAAGAACCATCGCCATTTTTAAAAAGGCCTTTTTCTGCTTAAATGAATAAAAGTGTATTGAATAGCTTGGGTGGCATTCAGCAGAGGAACCCCAAATAGGTGTGGCTTAAGATAATTGATTTGCTCTCTGTGAAGGAAGTACAGAGGTCATAGATCCAAGGGCCACAAGGACTTCATAGACCTAGTATTCTTGTGTCTCAGTGCTCTGGTTCCACTTAGCACATTGTCTCATGGTCTAAAATAGCTGCTTGAGCTCCAGCCATTGTTTCCACATTTGATGACTATGAGAGGAAAGAGTGAAGAAGAATATGTATATGGGAACCTTTGGGGGGGGACCATTCTACTGCAGTTGGGGTCCTCAAGAAGTAAATCCTCAGAGAAAGATTGGGGTGTAACTGGTTTATTTGACAGGTGATACCAGGAAGCACCAGTAGGAGAATGGGGAAGTAAAAGTGGGAAGGAAGGGAAGCTGGGGTGGTGTGATCTGGTCCTAGTGGGGTGGGGGGGACAAAACTTACATGTTTTGTTTACACTCATTGCAAGAGATGGAGCTCCTGCAGAGCCATCAGTCCCACAAGCTGGGATCTCCCTCAGTGTAAACAATCAGTGCCCTCTGCCCTGGGCTTGGCTGAGCACACATCTGCAGGCAGAAAAGGGCCTCCTGCAGGGGTAGGGAGCATTAACAACCAAAATGGACCCAAATGGTGAGTGGCGAGTACCAGACACCACCATGTGCACCCCAGCACGTGCTGTGGCCCGCACTTTGGCTCGCTGGAGGAAGTGCTTCCCACCAACACCTGGGTCTCTCAGGCTGGGCCTCAGCAGCTGATGTGCAGGACAGAGGGAGAGATGATGTCCCCAGATGCAGCCCCCACACACTGATGCAGGGAAACTCCAGGTATCAGGACCCAGGCTCCTCCTCCCTCAGCTGCTCCTCCCTGCCTGTGTTGTCCCCAGGGTCCTCGGAGGTGACTGCTGGGCATTGTGCGCTGCAACAGCTGCCTTCTCTCCCTGCCTCTGCCCCTGCCCACCCCACCCCCACAGCACTCAGATCCCTCTCTCAGGATTGTCTTCGAGGGGGCCCAACAAGATGTGGGGCAAAACCAAACCGCAGACACCACCCCCTATTGCAATGTGTTAAATATTTACACAGAACACATGAGTGTGTTTTAGTGTAGCTGGACATGCACACAGCAGAATGCAGTTGAGATGGACGGACGGATGGATGGATGGATAGATGGAGATAGATGGAGAGGCAGACAGATGGATGTTGTTGTTAGGTGAAGTCAAGTCGAGTCCAACTCATAGTGACCTCATAGAGTTTTTAATGGCTGACTGTTTCAGGATTGCTTGGGAGTGGGTTGCCACGTCCTTCTCCCATTTTTGTGGTGCTGGGAATGGAACTTGGGACCTCAGAGGCTGCAGAGTGGCACTCTATCAACTGAGCTAAATCCCAACCCAGATAGATGGATAGGGATAGACAGTGGCCAAAAAGAGTACACACATCTTGGGATGGAATCTTTCCATTTTGCTGCTTTAAGAATGCATCGGATGCTTGCTCTGAATTCCCGTCTCATGCATGTGTTGGTAGACATCTGTGGCAAGGGTGTGAACCAGTCCAACACCACGGCAGAAGCAGCAGGCCTTGCTGTGCGAGGCCTCCCGGATCTTCCCTTGCGTGCGTCATGCCTATACTACGCGTCTCAAAATTACCACAAACACGTGCAGTGGTTAGGAGTGCTGGAGGCTCTGTTGCACACTCACGCCTCCGTTGTCATTGTACTTCCACACCCGTCTCAAATTTCAAAGACCACTTCCAAATGGTCGAAGGACAACCATGCTTCTGCTGATTTCTTAGACCGACCTGCCTATCACATGGTAGCGCTGGCATTCCTTTGGTTAATGCCATATTTTTAGCAAACATCATGCTATACATTGCTACCCGAATTTAGTTTATTTTGAAAAGGAATACATAGATTGTTGTTGTTGTTGTTATGTGCCGTCAAGTCTAGTCCAACTCACAGCAACACTCATAGGGTTTTCAATGGCTGTTTTCAGGATTCCCTTGGGAGTGGGTTGCCACATTCTTCTCCCATTTTGTGGTGCTGGGAATCAAACTCGGGACCTCAGAGACTGCAGTGCTCTACCAACTGAGCTAAATCCCAGCCCTCAATACATAAATAACATCATTTAAAATGTATATACATTTTGGGGGAGGGCACATCCGGGATCTTCCCTTGGAGAGAATCCCCCAAGTCTTCATTCAATGGTCCACCTTAATTGAGGCTCAGCTGACTGCTGCTTCTGCCTTGACCCCCACTCTGAGCACTGGTGCAGGACAGGAGGTGCTGCGTTTGAGTTTTCCTTAAGCACTCACAGAAAAACACCCGCTGGAGAGGCAGCTGAACACTGCTGCACAGATGGTTGTTCTAGGAGAAGGGGGCAGGCCATCCAGGGTGGCAAGAGGATCAAGACAGCCTGTGTGTGGCAGGGAGAAACCAGACTGGCAGCTGGAAAGACAGATGCAGACCCAGCCACCAGGGCCCTAAATGGCTAGTGTGCGTCACCACATGGAGACGTTACTCAGAGGAAAGCAGGAAGCCAGAACAGACCCCGGCAGGCGCCCACTTCATTACTTAGGGCCAGACACAGTTGCAAGGAGTAGAAAACTGAAAATAAAAGGCATTTATCTCTGTCTCCTGTAAAAGTCAACAGACAGGTAAGCACCCCAGAATTGACAAGGGTCTCCAGGATGCCAGGGGCCCAGCACCTTCACTCTTGTCTCCAATGACAGCAACTTCTGTTTCAAAGAAGACCTCATAGGTCCAACATGGCTGGACTAAGGGTAGGGTGCCGGATCAATGCTATGACACATCTAGCCATATTTGAATTTCAAGTAAACAACAAACACTCTTTTAGTATAAGTATGTCCCCATGACTGCATGGGATGTACTTATACCAACAGAAGTACTTGCTGCTTTTCATGGTAGAATATAACGTGTCCCACAAAGATCATGGGCTTTGCTGTTTCGTCCCCGGCTGATGGCACTGTCCACAGAGGCCCTGGAACTTTGGGAGGCAGGACTCAGCTTTGTGGAAGTGGTCACTAGGGGCCAGCCTTTGGAGGGTTTTACCGGAACCCACAGTTCCAGGAATCTCTCTGTCTCCTGTCCTGCAATGCTGTGAGGTCATATGCTATGGGCCCAGCCGATGCCACCATGCCTGCCACCACCACCATTATGGACTGATCCTCTAACTATGAGCTCCCAAGAAACCTTTTCCTCCCTAAGTTTATTTAGGTTGGCTTTTCTGCCTCGTCGATGACAGCTGACTAAAACATTGTTCTCTGACACTTAGATTTAATCAGCATGATCCTACAGGGGCAGAGACATAAAACTGAGGATGTAGAGCCAGGTGTGGTGGCACACGCCTGTAATCCCAGTGGCTCTGGAGGCAGAGGCAGGAGGATCGCAAGTTCAAGACCAGAGGCAGTCTGTGTAATTTAGCGAGACCCTGTCTCAAAAAAGTAAAAAATTTAAAAAATGGGCTGGAGGCAGGAACCCCGTGGTCCAGCACTTGCAAAGCATGCAAGTGCAAGGCCTTGGTTCAACTCCCAATACCACCAAAAACAAAACAAAAACAAAACTGAGGATGTATGTATGCAGAGTGGGGCAAACAGAGCAAATAGAGAGAGCGAGGGAGAGATGGACAAATCGAGACAAAACCACAACATACATGCAGTCAGAACAGAAAAGGAGAAGGAAGAGAAGGGCTGGAGTCCCTGACCTGGGCTGAGAGAGAGGTAAGGCGAGGTGGAAAGAGAATGGCTCAGCCAGGGCAGAATGGGGGAGGCCCAGCTGGAGTTCCTCCTCAGGCCCGGTGGGGCAGGCCTACCCCAGACTGAGAGGACATCGCCTATGCGCAGTGGTAGTCCCATCCCAAGCTAGAGGAAGAGCAGCAAGAGGAGGGCAACATTTTAAAACAAAAATTGCTGGTGAAGCTGCAGCCTTTATGTCTGCACTCAAGTCAGCAGAAGTGAGGGAGACTAGAGGAAGACACTTCCGATAAATTGCATCCAATCAGCCAGAACTTAGTCACCTGTGTACCATGACCTACAGAGGGAGGAAGAATGTGGTCCTTCTTCCAGGTAGTCACATACCCAGCTGGAAATTGGAGTTTCTATTATTCCGGAGCAAGAAGAGTATGGATACTAACACGATCCCTCTACCTTTCTTGCTGGAATAGCAATGTGATGCCTCGAGCCATGGTTTCTTTGGGGACCATGATTGTACCTCCCATGGAAACATGTAAGTTTCCCCCAAATAACTGCTGATTGAATATTAAATCCTGTAGCTCAAAGGTCCCCAAGCCCCACACTGTAGCCCAGTACAACTATCAGGAATTGGGCCATATGGCAGGACCCAAGTGAGCAAGAGGGCTTCATCTGAATTTACAGCCACTCCCCATAGCTTGCATTACCGCTGGAGCACCAACTCCAGGCCATGGAAAAACTGTCTCCCGCTAAACCCAGCTCTGGTGCCAAAAAGGCTGGGGACCCCCGCTGTAGACCTACATGGAGCCGCTTCTGTCCACCATCCAACCATTCATTCAAAGAATAGTTATTGAGCACCACCTGAGTGTCCTGGGCATAGAGCTCTGGACAGGACAATGTCTCCACCATGCTGAAATTCACATGCTCTTTGGGGAAGGCAAGGTGGTGAGTGAGCCAGCACGGTGTGGAAGCATACCTTTCCTTTTAAAGGCGGGGCTACCAATCCTCCCCTTGAGTGTGAGCTGGACGAGACACTCTCTTCTAATGCGATTCTGAGTACATCAAGGGAAAACTGCACTCTGTCTGGTTCTTTAGAAAATATTACTCACCTTTGTAAGACCACATGACCAACATTTATGCCTACCGTGGTATTTGTGGTGTCAAAACAGCACCCATAGTCAGCCTGCAGGGTGAAACCATTCAGAGACTGTTATAAAATCATTTCTGCTTCCAATAGCCAGCCAGTTTCTCTCTCTCTCTCTCTCTCTCTCTTTCTCCCTCTCCCTCTCCTCCCTCTCCCTCTCCTTCTCCCCCTCCCTCTCTCTCTCCTTCTGTCAGTAGAGAAAGTGAGCTGACACATCTTGAACACACTCAAACAGTACCACGCACAATGGAGAGACTGAGATGTCCACCCAAAGCCCTGTGAGTGGACCTCTCTAGAAGTCCATCCCCCACCCTCCATAGAGCCTTCTAGTGACAGCAGCCCAAGCTGACACACTGACTGCCATCTCATGACAGCTCCTGTGCCAGAGGCCCCCACGCTGCTCCCAAACTCCCAACCCATAGGAGTTATATGATGTTATGGTTTGGACCTTAATTGTCCCCTGTAGGTCATGACATTTGGTCCCTAACTGGTGGCCCTGTCCTAGGAGGTTGTGGAACTTTGAGCTGAGCCTATGGTGGAAGTAGCTCTAGGGGGTGAACTTTTGGAGGCTTTTACACCAGACCCACAGCGCTGGTCTCTCTGTTCCTGGTCCACCAAGTTGTGAGGTCATCTGACACAGGCCCTGTCACCACCACACCTGCCCTGCCACCATTATGGACTGATTCTCTAACTGTGAACTCCTAGCAAGCCTCCTCCCCCATAAGTTTGTTCTGCTCTAACGATGAGAGCTGACTAATGCAGATAATGAAGGCAGCCTTTTGTTATTTCATTTTATCTGTTTGAGACAGGATCTCATCAAGTTGCCCAGGCAGGCCTTGAATTTACTATTCTTCTGCCTCAGTCTCCCAGGTAGCTGGGATTACAGACATGTGCCACCCCCACCCAGCTCCAATGCTTGATTTTAAACCACTAAATGTTCACATTATTTATTACGTAGCAATAGATAACTAAGTCATCAGTAAAAAGACACCACCTTTCAAATGAAGTTTAGTGCAAGTAAGAAGTAAGATGATGTGGAAGCATGTTGTGGGGGCTGAGGAATAAGAGAGGAGGTTGGAGAGGGTCTCCCTTGTGGTGACATTAAGTTGAGAAAAGAATAGTGGGAAGGGGCCAAGCAGCGTGCCTTCTAAGCTCAATAGACATCACACGCCCCTTTTCTACAACCCAAGGCCTCTGGTAACTATTCCAAAGGGAAATCCATAGATAAGAACATCTTCCTGCACACACAGTTTTAATAAAAGACCTGAAAAACAAAGGTGCATCAAGTAAAAGGCAGTGTGTAATTTACCAATTTTATTTCAATAGATAAATGCTTAGCCATGATACACTGGGAGACAGAATGAAACAATCGGAGCTGAAACTGGAAGGCAGAATCACCTGGATCACAAGAGCTACAGATGCACACTGAGCAGGGCTGCCCTTGTGTCCATCAGACACCATAGCTGGCATCGATGCTGAGGATGGGGTTTCAAATGGTAAAATACACTTCCCCTTGAATTATGATGATAGTTGGATTTCTGAGAAACTTAATATTAAAACAGTGCAAAAAACACAACGTGCCTGTATGCAAAGCAGATTTAGGTCCTTGGCTACAGTCAGAAGCAATAGGATTCACCTCCAGGAATGCGCACCCACATGGCACACATATAATTCTTGCTGTATGAGATGGTCCGGCTGTGTGCAGGATGTCTAGCACCCCGGCTTCCCCCATTGTTGTTGTTGTTGGGTAGCATTCAGTCAGATCCGACTCATGGCCACCCTATGTACAACTGAATGGAACACTACCTGACACTGAACCCATTGTTGCAGCCACTGTGTTTCTTCTCAATTTAAGTTGTGCCACATCCACAAAAGGAAGTCCCAGGGGTTTTACTCTATTCCTGTCATTAAGGTTGACTCTACTTTGAGGAGGCAACTCTTTTCTAGTCATTTCTTGAATACCTTCCAGCCTGGGGGGCTCATTTTCTGGCACTTTATTTGACAGTGCCTCTCTGCTATTCACAGAGTTTTCAATGTCTAATTGTTTCGGGAGTGGGCTGCTGGGTCCTTCTCTCTAGACTTTCTTAGTCTGGAGGCTCAGCGGAATCCTGTCCACCATGGGTGGCTCTGCTGGTATCTGAAATGTTGGTGGCATAGTTCTCAGCATCATAGCAACATCCAAGCCCCCACAGCATGACAACCTGACAGACATGTGAGGAGCTTCGCCCATTAGGACAGTAAAAATATTGTCCCCAGCTGGGCGCAATGGCACATGCCTTTAATCCCAGTGACTCGGGAGGCAGAGGCAGGAAGATCCCAAGTTCAAGACCAGAGGCAGTCTGCGTAATTTAGTGAGACCCTGTCTCAAAAACTAAAAACAGATGGGCTGGTGGTGCAGCTCAGTGGTTCAGCACTAGCAAAGCACGCAAGCACGAGGCCCTGGGTTCAATCCCCAGTACCCCCCAAAAAAATATTGTCCCCACAAAATTTCAAAATGTCCCTGTGGGTGGCTCTTCATTAAGAAGCACTGACTGAGAGGCACAAGAGTTCCTAAGCCAAGCCCTTGATGGGACAAGAAGAAATCTAGAGTGGCCCGTTGAGTCTTGAGGAGGAGGAAAAGAGGAGAAAATGGAGTCAGAGAGATCAGAGGTCCCAGGCCACCTTTTTGGCCCCAATGCAATACTTAGACTCAATTCCAAGGACAATGGGGAGACACTGTCAGGTTTTCAGCATGGGGAGTGACATAGTCTGGATAAAGGACTGTAGGATCTTGTGGTGAGGAGACAGGAGAAATGAGACCAAGCCACATATTACCAACAAGGTAGGCAAGGCTCCTTTATTGGGACTTCAGCTCTAGTCAGCTGATTTGATCTGAAGGGAGCCAGCAGTGACCAAAAAGAACCAGGCTGCTTAATTAAACAAAGGGAGCAGCAGGCTTTAATTGATTTGGGGTGGGGTACTAAAGTTTGGTAACTGTCCATTAGTCATAGAAATGGTTGCAAAGATGTTCTTAGGTGCAAATATCTTGGTCTTGTACTTCGTGGGCTAATAGGCAGTCAGCTTCATTCAGAACCTGCTGAGTTCCTCATATTGCTGGTGTCATCATCATGCAGAAATGTTCTGGCCTCATGGTTTGGTTTGGGCCTATCACAAGGCTGAGCTTGAGCCATTCAGAAGACACAAGGGCACAGTAGAAGAAACATTCATCTGCTCCAACAGGCAGTGGGCTAAGCTAACCCTGTCTTGAACAAAACATTTCTCAAATGATCAACATGTCTATATGCTGAGCTAAGTAGAATCGGACTCAAAGGCTGAGGCAATGAAGGGGATAGACACAACATGAAGACGGAGATCCAACCCTTTTATCTCACTTTGGTCACCCATCAGACATCCGTAGGCTCTACCGAAGAGTCAGTGTTTTAGCAAAAGTGGCCTTCAAGTTTCTGCCAAGTACCCTAGGCAGCTGCTATCCTAACCCACACGCCAGAGGTGTCATATGCAGTGAAGCTGGTGAAAAGATTGTTTTGCTCAGCTGGGTGACTTCCAAAATTAGTGATTTTTAAGTCAACTGTGAGCAAATGCTGTGATTTTGCTCTGACAAACTGTCTGACATGAGTTGACTCTGGGGGCTTGCCAGGAGCATTTAATGGGATGAAGTCTTTTCCTCGGTAACAATTCCCCCTTGTCTTTGTTTGTACAGCCATCTCAAACCCCACCAGTTTTAAATCAGTTTAGTAATTACAGGCTCTTAGTCTGTAAACATTCTGGCCCTGTGGCCTAATGTGTATGGAAAAGCTGTTGAAAGCATGCTTATAATGGGTAACCGGTGAAGGGTCTAGGATTTATTGGCCTTTCGTCCCCTTGAGGGGACCTGTCTCAGTATGACCTTGCTCAGGGTGTGGCTCAAAACTTGTCAGTTAGAAAATTGCACTGTACTTTTCTGAGAATTTCACATACTCGCTCACTCACTCACTCAGCACCTAGGAATCTCAATGATCTATTGTTGTGTAACAAGCTACCCAAAAATGTGGTGGCTTACAATAATGATTTGGTGTTTTCCACTATTCATGGGTTGTCTGGGCAGCTCTTCTGTTGTCTTACCAGGGTCTCTCATGCTTGCCGTACTCAGTTGGTATAGTGGTTGGGTACTGGACCATCTGGGAGAGCCGGGAAGAAAGAGTTCTTTCCACGTGCCATCTTCCAGGGTTGCTTCTGGGGATCATGAAGCACCCCAAGAAAGCAAAGGAAGGAGGAGGTGGTGGCCAGGCCTCCTGATGCCCAGACTCTGGTATGCAAGCAGCCTTGTGTTCACTACATTCCGTGGGGCAAGGCAAATCACAAGGCTAGTCCACGCTCAAGGGGACAGAGAAACAATCTCTCCTCTTGCTGGGAGAAAAGCTGTTGGGTCACATTATAAGCAATGGAATTTACAGAACGTATTGCCATGAAATGTTCTACCTGGCTCTGGACCAGACCCTGGGGACACAGCCTACCTCTCTGTGGCCTTGTTCTAGTGACGTCACAAACAAGGGAACAAGTACTAAAGGTTAGGAAGTGCTCTGAAAGACATCAAGGGGGGAGACACAGGGGGACCAGGGAAGGCCTCCCTGACATCTCCAAGCTGAGACCTGGGCATTGGAGTGTGCCTTCATGCAACGTTCCCCAAGTTCCCAAGAGAGATGAGTATCCTCTTGTGAGCCCCAGCAGCAAGGCTGCCCTTGGGGGTGGCAGATGGCGTAGGAAGAAGGGATCTGGTGTATCACTACTTGCTGCTGTGACATTAGCGGTATTGTAGGATGGAGTGGAAGTGGCCCTGGGGACAGGACCTGTCTTATTACACTCATTTGCAAGCTGGGCCACACTGGGCTTCTGAGTTGCTTTCTTCTCCTGTCAAATGTCCCTAAACCCTTGTCTTGCCCACTGCACTGTGAGGAGCCACAGTTGTATGAAAATAGACCAGAATAGGTGGGTGCGGAGTTGCACGCCTGTATTCCCAGAACTTGAGGGAGGCTGAAGCAGGAGAATCGTGAGTTCCAGGCCAGCTTGGGCTACCTAGTGAATTCAAGGCCAGTGTGGGCTACAGAGTGAGACTCTGTCTCAAAAAAAACCAATAAAATAAAATTGTTGTTAGGTGCCACTGAGTTGGTGTCCAACTCATAGTGACCCTGTGTACAATAGGTGAAACACTATTATCAGTACTTCTCTGCTATTCATAGGGTTTTCAATGCCTGATTGTTTTTCGGGAATGGGCTGCTGGGTCCTTCTCCCAAGCCTATAGCACCCGGTGTTCCCAGGTGGTCTCCCATCCAAGGACTAACCAGGGCTGACCCTGCTTAGCTTCTTAGATTTGACAGGATTGGATGCCATAGTGGTACGGTTGCAGACATAACAAAATAAAATTAAATAAATAAAAATAAATAAAAGGCCCTTAAAAGAAAAGAAAATAGACCACAAACTTCACAGGGAGGCAAGTCTTTCCTGGCGGTACTGCACACAAACCTGCCACTCAGCAAGCAGAAGTTGGTGAGATAGGAAGGCCACGTGGATGGTGTGTGCCTTGCCAAGAGGTACAGGCAGTCCTAAGGGTGGAAAGGGCCCATGAATCCACTTCCCCACTCCCGCTCTTCTCTGCCTTCCCTTCACCTCTAGCCTCCCTCCACCCTTTCCTTCTGTCCTCTTCTCTCCTCTCCAGCCTTTCTTCCCAGACACCCTCTCCTCCTCCCCACCATCTTTCTCCACTTCTCGTTCTTTCCTCTGTCTTCTTCCCTCTCCTTGCTTCTCTCCTCTTCCTGTCTGCTCTTCTCCCAAATGCTCCTGTCCCAGCCTCTGGCCCCTCTCTACTCCCTCACCAGCTAGCCCATGCTCTCCTCTCTATAATCCTCTCCCCTAGCAACTTGGTCCTCCCTCTTTTTCTCTTCCGGTCTCCTGCACCTCTCCTCCCTCCCTCCTATCTCTTCTCCATCCTGGCTGCTGCTGCTTCCTCCTCACACCCTTCCTCCCCATCACCTCTCTTCCCTGTTCACCACTATCTTCAAGTCTTCTCTGCCTCTCACCTCCGCCTCTTCTCCTTGGTGTTCTCTTACTCCCTAATTCTCTTCTCCCCTTTCTTTCCTCCTTCCCTCTCAACTCTTCTCCTCTCTTCTTTACCTTCTGTCACACACACCTTCCCTCCTCACCCCTCTATGGGCACCTCTCTTCTTTTTTACCTCCTTTCTCTTGTTTCCACATCCCCTCTGACCCCTACCCCTAGCGCTCACTTCCCTACCGCCTCTCCCTCCCTCAGCAGTCCCCTTCTCGCCCGGTCCCGTTCCTGATCGCCCCGCCCCCTTTTGCCCCGCCCCACTCCTGCTCACTCCGCTCCTCCCCTGCTCGTCCTGTCCCGCAAGTGCTCACCCCGCCCTTACCCTGCTCGCCCCGCCCTGGCCCTTCCACCAGCCCCGCCCCAGCCCAGTCCCCGCCCCCTCCGGGTCACGGGGCCGATGGGCGCGCGAGGGACGTAGCCGCTCGACAGTCACGTGGTCACGTGACGCGCTCCAACATGGCGGCGCCGTGGGGCTGCGGCGTTGCTTCCTGACGGGGCGGCGCGCACGGACGCGGCGGGTGCCGGCCGGGACGCCGGGCCAGCAGCGTCGCCCTCCCGTTTCCTTCCGCTGCCTACCCGCGGGGCCGCCGGCCCCCGACGGCCGGGGCCATGCAGGAGAGCCAGACCAAGAGCATGTTCGTGTCCCGGGCCCTGGAGAAGATCCTCGCCGACAAGGAGGTGAAGCGGCCCCAGCACTCCCAGCTCCGCAGGGCCTGCCAGGTGGCGCTCGGTGGGTAGCCGCCCCGGCCCTTGCCGGCCTCCCACGACGGCTGTTGCCCAGTCCGGCCTCCGCCTCTCTCCACCCCCAGTCCTCCTCCCGCCCGGGGGAGGACTGATGCCCAGGCGGTCCGCGACTGGCCCAAGGTCACCTAGCAAGTTGGTGACGGCCTGCGCTGGTTCGCCGGGCTCCCTGCTTGGGGTTCTTGCCACGACTCTTGTCGTCCCGTTTCCTGATTGCTCCCCTCACCACCTTCAGGTTCTCAGAAGCTGCAGCCCTTGCTAGTCCTTGCCCTACGTGGTTTCTAGACGTGGGTTCTGCTGGTTGGGGTTGCCCCACGCGAGCGGAGCAGGTGGGAAGAGCTACTCAGCTGGAGCTCAGAAACCCCTGAGGCTTGCTTTGGGAGTGTCCGATTGGAGAGTGTTTTCCTTTCACTTGGGGCTTTCCCATAGCTCTTGTCCTCAGAGGCTGGGATGTTAATTCAGTTGGTAGAGCGCTTCGCTGCAGTCTCTGAGGTCCTGGGTTCGATTCCCAGCACCCCAAAAATGGGAGAAGGACGTGGCAACGCACTCCCAAGGCAATCCCGAAACAATCTGCCATTGAAAACCCTATGAGGGTCGCTATGAGTCGGACACGACTCGACAGCACCTAACAACAACAACAACTTGCCCTCAGAGGGGCTAATCCGTATGGCAGCTGCGGCAGGCATTGAGGATACAGGTCTTACCCCTGTGGAGCTTGTACTCTAATGGAGCAGACAGAATAAGTACACACGAACACAAGTGAGGCATTTTATAAATTCTGTTGTAAAATTAAAGACCAAGAGATGATTCTCAGAGGGCCTGAGTACTGCCTTTGATAGGATGGTCAGGAAAGTAAGCCTTTCTGACAATGCGACATTTGAGCCTAGGACTGAAAGGCAAGAAGTATCTACCATGCAGTTTCAACAGAGAAAGTTCTGGATGGGCAAGGTTAGTGCATTCGGCCAGTGCTGTCTTGAAGCTAATTTGCCACCCCCACTGCCTTTGGTTTGGAATCTATTAAAAGTAGGGCTTCAAACCCACAACAGATTGGGTTCAGATAATGGGTTCAATATGTTAAAATTTCGTCTACAGCCATCCAACCTTGGCATCTGATCCGCTTAAGACCTCAGAAACTAAGCAGGATCGGGCCTGGTTAGTACTTGGATGGGAGATCGCCTGGGGCTGTAGGCTTGGGAGAAGGACTTGGCAGCCCACTTCCAAAACAATCAGCCATCAGAAACAGTGGTGCCAGGCATGGCACAGTGTAGGGTAGTATTTCCTTGAATTGTACATAGGGTCACTGAGTCAGACCCAACTTGACAGGCACCTAACAATAGCAACATGTTAAAATTTAGAGGGTTCTTGTTCAGTTCATGTTTTTAAAAAATTGAAAGCTGAACCCCAACTTTCAATTTCTCACTGGGTTGGGGTTCAGGTTTGGGGTTTAAAAAATGCTTGAGCTGGAACAGGTTCAGGGTTCAGGTTTGGTTTGAAGCCCTGAGATCTACATGAGATTTAAAACCAAATCCTCTGAATTTCAACATATTGAACCCACACCTGAACCTGTACCCAGTTTTTCGTGTGTTTAAAGCCTTGGCCAAAAGGCTTGTTTTAGCTGGGCATGGTGGTATGCGCCTGTAATCCTAGCCCTTGGGAGACTGAGGCAGGAGGCTTGTGAGCTTGAGGCCAGCCTGAATTATGTAGTGAAACACTGTCTCAAAAACAAAACCAAAAAAAAAAAAAAAGCTGTTTTTCCTAAAAAATTCAATAAATGGAAAGTCTGATTTTTCTGTCGAAGAGTTTAAGATTGTCATCACCTTTCTCCCTTCATTTGGTGCAACTTATAAAGAGAGTTCTTTCTTTGACACCTAGGGATCTACTTGTGAACTTTGCACTTTGCTGAGAAAGTCCATGGCTTTTCTCAGAAAGACCTGAGACTCCCTCAAGGATCAAAAACTACTGATAGTTGTTGCCTAAATAATCCAGAAACAGTTTTGAGTCTTGTGAAATTCAGAATCAGTGGAAGGAATTTACTGAGATTTAGATTTTTAAATATTTTCTGTTTTAATAACTGAAGCTAGCTGTTGGGTATTGTATCAGGAGTGTAGGGTAATCATTACAAAGCAATTTGTGAGTTGGGCAGAAGCCTGGTATTTATATCCACATTTAAATCTGCCTAGACTCTTGTCTTTTCAATATCATTGTGAAAGTGTTATGGAAGCTTTAAAAGTTATTTGGCAGAAAAGTTTTGATTTCTCCTTCAGAAATCCTAACATAAAAGTTCTACCAAATTGTATGTCACATTGCTACTAACAAAAATTGTTATGTGAGTTGTACCATAACATGGAGACTGCTAGATTTTTCTTTCAGAAGTTCAGATTTTTCCAGCCCAAATTGTAGAATGCATGTTTTAAGTATTTAAGTTGTAAATTGTAAAAAATGCCCCAGACAGGAAATAATTTGACTACAGGTTGTATGATATTGGAGTGGTGACTGATCATTAGTCATCACTAATGAGCCACCATTCTGATGGCATTCAGGAATTATCATAGGTAACCTATTCACAGTGTTGGTTTAAAGTGGCCATTTTAGCTGAGTGTGGTGGTGCACACATGTAATCCTAGCACATGGGAAGTTAGCCTGGTCTAAGCAGTGAGTTATAGACCCTTCTGGGCTTCACAGTGAAACACTGTCTCAAAAAAAAAAAAAAAAAATCTTTTGAGAGAGTAACTGTGTGTCATTGCTAATGGAACAATTGCTTTTACTTTTCTGGTTAGTATTTTAGGGGTTACTAAGTGTAGATTGTCGTTAATTTTGGTAAGAGGAACTGTAAGTGACGCAAGAGTTGAATTATTTGGATGGTAGAGTATACTTAAAGAAACAGTGTCTGTGATAGGATTCCAACCAGTTGTGGCATTTTAGGGGAAGGAATTAGGGCTGTAGGAGCTTTATCCTGTCGATGTTAGAAGCTAGAACTGTGACCTCTGGAACTCAAGACTTCTTGGGTTCAAATCGCCTGTCCTCCATTTACTATCTTTGTGATCTTGGGCAGGTTACTTAATTGTAAGCATTCCTCATAGATTGCTATAAAGATTAAGTTAGTTGACATGTACAAAGAACTTGGTGTGTAGTGGTACTCAGGAGATGCTTGATGCTATGGTTATCATTTTAACACTCTGAACTGATGGTTGTTTTTGTTGTTTTTTTGTGCTTGGGGGGTTGAACCCAGGGCCTTGCACATACTTTGCAAGTGCTCTACTTACCACTGGGCTGCACCCCTATCCCATTTTTTAAATTTATTTTGAGACATGATCTTTCTAAGTTACACCAGTTGTCTCTGACCTTGAGCTTGGAATTCTCCTGCCTCGACCTCCTGAGTTGCTGGGATTAAGGCCTGTGCCACCACACCTGGCTGAATTGATGTTCTTATCCTTGGTTGGGTCATTATTCAGAAATGAATTATTGCTCTGTTTGGTTTATAGACATAATAAATAAGTATGTAAACACAGCAGAAAGACTGTTTATTATAATGTTAACTTGCTAGGCGCAAGGAGAATAGGAGTTGTCCCTTATAAAAGCAGTGATAATCAAGATTGAACAGACATGGAGTAATATCAGTGGGACATCTGCTGTAAATACCAAATATGTAGACCGGGGACTAAGTGGGAGATAGTGTCCTTCTAGTCTTTATCTGGAGAAATCAAGAGCCTGTGAGAGGGTTCATCTCTCTAAGGATATTGCTGCTCTTTACCTTATTAATGAATCCTTGATATATATTAATAACCTCCAACTTCTCAACCCTTCATTGGGAAATATAATTACATTCTTACTGCCTCCCTTTTATAATTGTCTTATTTAAGACCCATCTAGTCCCATGATGTCTCTTTAAATTGTATGTCTGCTCTTAAACTATATGGAGTTTGGACACTTGAGAAACTAAGTGTTTATAAATTGGGTGTGGAAATATTTATTTACATTTTAAGTGAATCCTTCTAACAATTCTCTTTTCGAATATATACATGATAAGAGATGGAGTATCTAATTTTTTTCCTACTTTTTTGAGATAGCCCAGGCTGGTCTGGAAGTCACTATGTAGCCCAGGCATGTGCCACAATGCCTGGCTTAGTATCTTATTTCATAATTTAATACACACAAAGTGCTAAGTAAGGGCAAAGCGTTCTATCATTGCTGTCATTCTCAATCATTAGCATAAAAATATAAAAATATAATTATGTGTATATTTTTCATATGAAATTGAGCAACTTTTGTGTATATGTGTGGTACTGAGGGGTTGAATCCATGGTCTTATACATATTTTCCAAGAGCTCTACCACTGAGCTCCACTCCCAGCCCCCCCCCACCTTTTTTTTTTTCAGGTACTGGGGGTTGAACCCAGGGCCTCGTGCTTGCATGCTCTGCAAGTGCTGGACCACTGAGCTACAGCCCTGGCCCATTTTTTTTTTTTTTTACTTTTTGTGACAGGGTCTTGCTAAGTTACGTAGACTGCCTCTGGTCTCGAACTTGCGATTCTCCCGCCTCCGCCTCCAGAGCTGCTGGGATTACAGGCGTGTGCCACCGCACCCAGCTCCCTTTGTTTTTTTATTTTGAGTCTAGGTTTTGTTAAATTGCACAAGCTGCTGCTGACCTGGAACTTGCAATCCTCTTGCCTCTGCCTCCCAGGTCGCTGGGATTATAGGCATGTACTACCTTGCCTGGCTGAAATTGAGCAGCTTCTTGTGATCATATGTTGTATAATATCTATATGACACCTATGTACTAAACATTTCTGAGTTCCGGGCACAATGCCACCACATGCTTCAGTTGCACCGTTACCATTATTATTCCCAGTGAGGCCCAGAGAAGTTAAGTAAGTTGGCCATGGTGACTGAGGCAGTAACTGATGAAGCCATGTTGTGGATACAGATGGTCTGGCTCCAGAGTCGGAGGACTTTGCTCTCTTTGTGTCCTTATAGAAAATAAGAAAGTCTGAAAACAATCATTGCAGTGCAGTGAAGTTTCAGTAAGTGAGACCACATTTTGTGTAGCTGAATTTTGAGATATATTTGAAAGCCTCTGATAAAGGAGATCATAGCTTCTCTGTGTCTTTGGTTTCCTTTAATTAGGGACTAAGAAAAAAATGAGGTACTGTGCTGGTTTCACTTTAGCTTCATTTGAGCTAAGTTTTTCAGACTCATGTCTTCTCAGCAGCAGTAAATTCTCTCTGATTGATTCTGGAGTGAATGTCTGTTTTGGGGTGCCTCAGGCAATGGGAAACCAAGGCTCAGAGAGCATCTTGCCCATAGCTACACAGCCAAATAGGGAAACATAGCTGCAGCACCTATTATCCTAATGTGTAGGCACTGCAGTCCATTCTTGGGTTTGCTGCTCTACCTGTTTAACATATGGGATTTAAAGATGTGTGGGTCAAAAAAAAAAAAAAAAAAAAGATGTGTGGGTCATTGGTGGTCATTGCTTGAGCTGTTTGTGTGGCATGCTATAGGTGAAAGCCACATGGATGTGGGCCGTGGCAAGATGGGGAGGTGAAGAAAAAGACAGTGAGCACAGACCATTTTGGTCTAAGGTCAGTGGTGCTGTGAAGAGGAAGAGGCCAAAGTGGCTCACGAGAGGTGTTGGTTGGTTGGCTTAAAGGTAGAAAAGACTTTCGCTTGTTTAAATGTCCTTCAGAAGAGAGCAGTTAAGGGAGTATCTTCCTAAGGCTTATATATTACTATACATAAAGCATTCAACATTTAGGCTGGGGTGTAGTTCAGTGGTAGAGATTTGCCTAGCATGCATGAGGCCCTGGGCTCAATCCCCAGCATCACACACACACACTTTAACATTTTCATGTCTATGATACATAGTAAGTTGTTTTTTCTTCCATACAATACTGTTGTTCTAATTTCAGTGTGTTAAAAAAAAAAACTATTATTATCCCTAGCACCAAAAACATATAAATAAATGAAAGGGCTGAGGATATAGCTCAGTGGTAGAGCACTTGCTTGTGTATGCATGAGGCCTTGGGTTTAATCCCTAGCACCAAAAATCCAAAACAACAACAACAACAACAAGAAAACTCTCAAACAACTATTCTTACCTTAAGTATGAAATTTAAAAAATATCAAAGATATCTGTAGTCCCTGGGCATGATGGCTCATCCTGCCATCCCAGCACTCAGGAAGGTGCCTCAGGAAGATCCTGAGTCTGAGACCAGCCTGGGCAACATAGCAAGATCCTGTCTCAAAAACTGCACACATACAACATCTCTAAATTGACAAATGAAACTTTAAATTAAAGTACTGTCCAGAGTAAAGCCTTTAATTTTAGCAAATTCTGGTCTTTTAAGTAGACATTTGTCCACAGGGATTGTACTTCATGAAAGTTTTGAGAAATAGCAGGATTCAAACCCTGGCAGATTGTTTTTTGGGTTTTTTTGTATTGTTGTTGGTTTTTGAAAAAGGGTTTATTTATTGGATTGACAGAAAATTTATCAAGAGCTGAGTTTGAAACTTATTGATAGCCCTGTGGACCTGGGCCAGTAATTTAGCTTCTTTGGGCCTAAGTTTCCTGAGATGATTAGACCACCCATGTCACAGGACTACCCCCAGGTTAAGTAAACTAATGCAGTGTATGGCTGGTGCAAACCTGGCATCTAGCAGAAGACTTGCTGCAATTCAGAGGCCATGGTGTTACCATCTTTAAAGAAGGAACTGGCCAGGCGCCATGGCACATGCCTGTAATCACAGCAATTGTGGAGGCTGAGGCAGCCTGTGCAACTTGACAAGACCCTATCTTGAAAGAAAAAATAAGGGGTTGAAGTGCAGCTTAGTAGTAGAGCACTTACCTAGCATGCATGAGGCCTTGGGTTCAACCCTGGTCCTGCAAAAATAAAGAAGGAGCTGAATGTTTGCCTTTTTTTTTCACCTCCTCTCTTGGTTGTTTATGCACCTTTTTGCACGTCTCCAGCATTTCAATACAAACGAGCAAGCGGTTGGACGAATGAATTTAGATCTGTGTCCTGTACTTGTAAATCTCAGGGGAGACTCTGAAAGCCATGCTAGGGGAAAACAGCAAGGCCATTCTTTATAAAGAAGAGCAAACTTGTGAAAATGTGTACTTAATCAGCAGGAACATGGAGTCTTCTATATAAATAGCTCTGAGCTATGTTTCCTTCTTACCATTTTCTCCAGGCTCAGGGGACCTGCCAGGAAATTACTTGACTTTCTTTCTAGTGAAGTTACCTTAGAAAATAGTTTTATGTTTGCTAATTCATTCCTAGGATTTTCTTGTCAGAGGCTTGTTTTGCTTTATAGTCTTGGTTATAAGTATGCCTTTTAGCTTGGTATTTAATTAGGTTTTCCAGTTTTGTGGGGAGAATAGGCTTCTTGTACGAGGACATATAATTCTTAAACTTTCCTTCAGTCCTAGGGAGTGGTCAATATACCTGTTGCTCTGTATTTAGTCTTTTTGTCTGCTAACCAGATCAGACCAGGCCCACCCTCATTTAGAAGAGTTTAGGTGTCACAGCCCAGTATCATGATGTGAGGGGGAACTAAACAAACAATGGCCTTGTTCAGATGGAGTGTGCAGTCTAAAGGGAGATGGGGCTTAGTTCAAACAATCCCACATCTGGGTTAGGTAGATAACTTGAGAAGTCCTGAAGAGAAGAAGTCGACCCCTCTAAGGGCTTTGGACAAACTTCCCCAAGGAAGGCTTGAGGTCTGAATGATGAATAAGAACTAAATCAGCCTACAGCTGTACCACCCTGGAATCTGCTCTCATCAGATCTCAAAAGCTAAGCAGGGTCAGGCCTGGTTAATACTCAGATGGGAGACCACCTGGGAAAACCATTGTGCTGCAGGCACAAGTGAAGGACTCAGCAGCTCATTCCTGAAACAATCAGCTACCGAAAAACCCTAGAAAAAGCAGAGAAGCACTGACATAGTGCCAGATATGACACAGTGTTGGGGAGTGTTTCATTCTCTTGTACATAGGGTCGCTATGAGTTGTGCTCTACACACAGTACCTGACAACAGCAGTAACTAGTTGAGGTGGGAGGTATTTCAGCCGAGGGAACAGCCTGAGCAATGGCCCTGTGACAGAGAGGAAACTGAAAGAGTCCACTGCATGCTTAGAACACAGCAAATGAGGGGACAATCTGTTTGGGGAAGAAATGGGAGAGGTGGGTTGGAGCCCTACTATTTAGAGTCTTGGAGGTCATGGTGAGAAATTTGATTTTTAGGTCAAAAGCAGTGGGATAACATTGATGAGTTTGGAAGAAGGAAGAAGATGCTAAGATGGCTAGGTTTGTATTTTGAAAAGATCCCTTGGGAAACTGTGTTCAGAACACCTTAGAGGAAGGCAAAGGGATTGCCAGGGACCAGGGAAGAGGCAGTTATGGTCATGCAGGTGAGAGGTGGTGGTAGCCTGGACGGTGACAACAGAAACAGCAAAGTGAATGGATGCCCAGCCTGGTTAGAAAATGAAGTAATGGACTGGGTGAGAGTGGGAGAAAGGGAGCTTGTACAGGCCGACTCTTGGACTCCTGGCTCGCCTTCTGGGTGACGACGGTGCAGCACTGGCAGATGGGCATGCAGGAAGAGGACCACATGGGAGTGGCATAGGAGGAGGCTGCTCTGAGTTAAGACTTGAATCTGTCTGTGAACATTGTGTTAGTTTTTTGTCACTGTGACAAATACCTGAGAGAAACAGTTTATAACGTAAGATGAATGATTTTTTTGGCTCATGGTTTCAGTCCGTGGTCCGCTGGATCCGTTGTTTTGGGCCTGAGATGAGGCAGAACATCGGGAGAAGAGGGTGTGGTGGAGTGCAGTTGCCCACTTCATGGCAGCCAGGAAGCAGAATGAGGAGGAGACAGACAGGAAGGGGCCAGGGGTAAGGCTCCTTTCAAAGATGCGCCCCTGTGACCTGCTTCCTCCCACAGGCCCTGCCCCTAATAGCCCACTCAGTATGGACTCATCTGTAGCCTAACCCAGTGCTGAAGTCAGGACACTCAGGAGCCAGTCTCCTCTCAGTGATTACATCCACCCGTTGGGCCACGCCTTCAACACATGGACCTTTTGGGAGACACTTCACACACAAACCACAGCCAGCGTGCAGTCGGACATGTGAGCTAGGAAGTGGCTGTGTATAAACCCTGAGGTTCCTAAAGGCCTAGGCTAGAGAGAGAATCCTGGGGGTCATCAGGTCTGAGTGGGAACTGAAGCGTGTAAGCATATACAGAGGGCAGTGTACACAAAGGCTGTGCCTGATGACCTCCAGCCTTTGGCTAGGCAGAGGTGGCAGAGTCTGCAGAGGGAATAGGGCAGGGATGGGCAGGAGGCTAAAGAGATGAGAAGAACATGTGACCATGCACCAGAAGCAGAGAAAGTTTCGAGGCATGTGAGGCCAGTATTTGAGTTGCTCAGGGAGGTCCAGTGAGATGGAGATGGGAGACGTGCCTGTCAGACTCAGAGACACCTGGCCATTTGAGCTGTTTGCATGGCGGGCTGCAGGTGGACCCAGAATGGAGTGGGCTAAGGTGAGAGCAGGTGAGGAAGCTGGGAGTGCAGGCTCCGCTGTAACTTGAAGAGGAGGAGGGGGAAGTGGCTCATGGGAGGGGTTTGTTTTGTTTTGCTTTAAGGTAGAGGAGGCTTGATCTTGTTTAAATGTCATTGAGAAGAGAGCCAGTTGAGGGAGAGGTTAAATAATGCAAGGAAGGACATTTTAGTCATCTGCTCAGCAAATGCTGCGTGCCGAAGAATTCTAGTGAACATAGCAGAGTCTTCTTGTTACAGCTTTCTTCTCTGCTGGGAAGGCAAAGGATAAATGAGCGGATACACAGTATGTCAAGGGTGATAACACTATGAAGAAAGATTAGAAAAATAACTCAGAGTAAAATGAAAAAAAAAAAAGGTGTGGAGCAATAGAGTAACAAGGAAGGGGCTGGGGTTGTGGCTGTCAGTGGCGAGGGAAGGCCTCTCTGGAGCAGTGACGTTTCAGTTTTGAACTGAAGGGAGCGAGCCATGGGGATATCTGGGGGCGGGGAGGCATCTGGGGTGGTGGATGGTGAGCCCAGAAGGATGACAGGGGCCAGATCGGACAGGCATAGAAGCTAGGGCCAGGATTCTGAACTTCCTCTGGGTGAAATGGGATGCTGTTGCAGAGTGTGGAGTGAATGAGTGCAGCCCTCCGATTTCTGCTGTAGGGGACTGTTGTGTGTGGATAAAAGCTGCGGGCTCGAGGGGGTAGGAGGGAGAAGAACTGGCCCAGCAGTGCCCAGAGCAGTGGTCATTGTCTCTGTAGCCTGAGAGTATGAAGTTCCTGAGAAGGGGGCGGGTGGCACACACCGTGGAGGGATCGCACCCCAGCACTCTTACAATGGCCTGAGCAGAGGGCAGGTGCAAAACATGTCTGTTTGGAGGCTGGCAAACAGGAAGTTGATGGAGTTTCCATGTGACAGCTTCTCATTTGTGAGTAATGGAGGAGGCTGTTCCGTTGGCTATGAGGAAAATGACAGAACAACTTAGTGGTGGCAGGAGGGGAGAGGTGGCTGTATGAGGGGTGGGCTGTGCCATAGTCATGGTGGAGAGACAGGGAAGAAGGTACCAGCTGGCAGTATGCAGGCTCACTCGGAGGCTTGAAGGTGGCTCTATGTGCCTGCCAACCTGCCAGTTGTTGGATGTCTGCTTAGGTGGAGAAAGGTTGCAAGGACTTTGCCAGAAATTAAGGCCAAAGGTCAGAAGGAGTAGTGGCAATCCATTGCCTGCCATCAGTGGTAACAGCCCCACTAATGGGATCCATCCTGGAAAGTACAAAGGAGCAAAGCTGACATGCTAACTGCAGCAGGGTCGCCAGCAGGGACCCGAGAGGTCCTGGTGGGAGCATGGGCGTGCGTGGGCTGCCAGAAGAGGAGGTTGTAGGCAGAGACCAGGGAGGAGCTGGAAGCGCCTGGAACTGGGAGTAGGGACAAGTCCAGAGTGTGCCCAGCCACCCAGGCTCTATTGGTCTGGAGGAGGAGGAGGCCGTGGGCTCATTTGCCTAGTGGCGGGGGAGGGGGTGAGGCTGCCAGATGTTTGAATTCTGGAGCCTTGACTCCTGTGGGGTTGGGTGTAGGGTTGGCAATGGTCTTTGTGGGACTCCCCTTGGGAGGGGAATGGAGAGGGTGAGCCAGTGCCAGAGTTGCTGGTGAAAGCGGGGGATGACCCATGTAGGTGATGGTGATGCCCAGAAATGATTTCCTGGGGGGACCGTAGCTTTCTAGCTCTAGTTGCCCTAATCCATGCCTGTCTCCATTGCAGCCTGTTGCTTTATTGGTGCTGTTGCCCCATTGGCAGCCCCATTATGACATGTGCAGCAGACGTTCCTCTTCAGCGTCCTCCCTCTCCTCCATTGGCTGGGGAGCACTGGCCTGAACAGGCAGCCTGCAAGGGAGCCCTCGCCTGTGATGTGGCTCTGTGCTCAGGTTCCTCCCTGAAGAACGGCATGGCTGGCGGGGAGTATGGGGTTCTGGCCACCTGGGGTACAGTGAGGGCACACTGAGCACCCATCACTAGAGCACAGTTGGTGCTCGTCAGTGGCTGTCCCTTCATTTTCTTTCTCCCCTTGGCTTGGCTTGGCTCAGCTCCAGTGATGGCACTAGAAATTTTACACTCTCACAGAGTCCTGCTTTAACAGAAGAGCAAGAGAACTGACATTTATTGACCACCTACTGTGTGCCATCTGCTGTTCTAGTCACTCATCTGATACAGCTTCTCTCATGGGTTTGTCAACAGCATTATCCTCACCCACGTGCCTCCTTACCATCTCTGGAGCATATGGGGCTGCATTTGTCATCCCAAGTTTTTAGACTGGGAAATCAAGATTCAGGAAGGTTTACTAACCCTTGGCATTATTCAGCTAATAGATGTCCACACCAGCCACTAACTCAGCTCTGTCTGAATCTCACAGCTCTCCTCTCCCCACCACATCAGGCTGTGCTAGGCTACTTGTGAGACCTTCGTCACACACCTTTCTCTTGTTCCTTTTCCTCCCTCTTTTTAGTGGGAAGAACAATTGTGTTCTCCACATATAACCAGAACCCAGCTATCGGGCGGGTCCATCTGACACTGCTGCGCTTTGAACATCTCCAGCCTGTGCAAAGGCTCAGGCATCAGTTTCACATGGGTAATTCTCTGCCTGTGAGCTTCCACCCGAGGCAAGCCCTGCTATTTCTGCTGGCCTGTATTATTAGCAGGTACCTCCTGATTGGTTGCTCTGCTTCCTTCCTGGCCTTTCTCCTCTTCACACCCTCAGCAACAACCTGAAGGTAGATGGCTCAGGAGCTTCCTCTCTTCCCTTTCAGGGGTTCCATCTTGATCCCCGCTATGTCGAGTGGAGATTTTCAAGAATTTTTTTTCAACAAAAAGTACTTTAGAAGGTACAATTCCTAATTCTTGTGGAGAAACTCGTAGGGATAAATTAAGAAAATCTGTGATGTGGGACGTGGAGCTGTGTGATTCCCTGGACCCGATGGTGGCAGGAGCTTAGGAGGGCAACTCTCTGACATCACTGTGGCCTGCCTGCTGCTGCTGGTTACACTAGCTCTTGCTCACTCCCATCCAAAATTCAGGGTGAGGCCTGGGCTACAGCTCTGTGGTGGAACGCTTGCCTAGTGTGCACCACGCTCGGGGTTCCATCCCCAGCACTGCAAACAAACCAGGGTGCCCCTTGGCTGTGGTCCTGCCAAACAGGCCAGAAAAGAGGATTGGGACATTCCAGAGCTGAGTTTGTATACCCGCCTTCCCAGCTGGAGGGGCTCGTGGGTGAGGAGAACCAATGTTTTCAACTGGGCATCATTGCAGCATTTGAGTTTGTGTTAGTGATGGCAAAATCACATGTTTATGCTGTTCTGTATTTATAGTTTACAGATTGATTCTGTGTGCTTTAGAACTTCTGTCTACATATTATTTAATACAGTGAACATTTAACTACAAGTTCAAAGACAAAAGATGTTCCCCGAACAATAATCTTAATGTTAAAAAACATTGGTCATTGAAAGATCTGTTGTAAGCTGGGTGTTGGGGAGCATGCTTGTAAGCACTTGGGAGGTTGAGACAGGAGGACGGACATGAGTTTGAGGCCAGCATGTTCTACATGACAAGTTCCAGGCCATCCTGGGCTACACTGCAAGACCCTATTTCATAAAACCAAAAAACCACAAAAACAAAAAACAACAAAAGATCTGTTATGATATTTGATGGATATTTTTCTTTAGTTTCAGACGTTAACTAAAATGTATCTTTTTAATATAACATTATTTCTAATTCTAGTGGATTGATTTTTTTTAGCACAGTGCCTGCCAATATTCCTATAAAATCATTTATAAGAATCCAGATGAACCCAAATTGTTGGCCATAATTTTGATCATGGCTTCATTTCTCCTTTCTTGGAAAAAAAAAAAAACAAAAAAATTTTGACAGTTGGGCTTAACATTGCGTTATAGATTATCTTTCCATGAACTCTTAAGTGTTCGAATTAAGTGTCACCTAAATTGATTTTATTATACCAGCAAAAGCTGATTAAAAGGAACCAAATATTTATCACAAAATTTTTTCTGTGATTATTTGAGATTAGCCCAAGTGGAGCCTGATTTTCTAGGTTCCAGTCCCAGCCTTACCTGGAAACCTCTCTGAGTCTTGTCTCCTCATCTGTAAAATTTACAGCAGAGTTTGGCTTTGAACCCTGGTCCTCTGTCTCCTTAGATGCTCTTTGCTCTTGGGCTTAGCAACATTTAGCGTGTAAAAAACTTGATATTTTGTCCTTATATGCTGGTTATAATCTTTAAAATAAGCCACTTTTATACTCTGCGGTTATTTTTCTGTGCCAGTAAAGCAGTTTTACCTAGCTCTTCCCTGTTGCTTGAAACAAATTGCATAGTAGTAGTTTCGGGGGCAGGGCAGCCTGCAAATCAGTCTTACCGAACCATAATTTTTTGCAGTACTGGGGGTTGAACCCAGGGCCTCGTGCTTGCATGCTCTGCAAGTGCTGGACCACTGAGCTACCCTCAGCCCATTTTTTTTTTACTTTTCTGAGACAGGGTCTCGCTAAGTTACGCAGACTGCCTCTGGTCTCGAACTTGCGATCCTCCTGCCTCCGCCTCCCGAGCCCAAATTATAATATTTTTTAAACTAGTTGAACCCGCCTTGAATTGCAGTCTGAGCTTTAGTGTAGAATCTAGATTTTGACCACTGGGAAAATGAGAGCAACCAATACCTCTGGGTTCAGGGTCTCCAGAGGTACCACTGCCAACCATGTAGGGCTGAGAAGCTGCAGCGTCCTTTGCCCTATGGAGTGGGAGGGAGAACTCCCTACCTCTAATCTCTTCCCACTGCTGTAGTTCTCTTCCTGCTTGGTCTGTGCAGGCCTTTGAGCGTGTACCCTCTGCATTTGGACTCGCTGCTCTTGTTACCTTACCTTGTAGTGGTCCTGGTGAGTGATTCATGGTTTGATGGGTTAGCACCAGTGGTGTTGCTGCTTCAGATGCACTTAGTGTTTAAACTCAGTTCTAACAAAGTAATCATGATTAGCCAGAAACCTTACATTTGAGTTTGGGCAGCAGAATCCCTATGGAGTGCCACAGAGTGACAGATGATCTTGTCACCCAAACAGAGGCTCGGTGTTGTATAGGTTGGTTAGTTTCTTTCTTTGTTTCTTTCTTGCAATCCTCAGGGGTTGAACCTCAGGCTTTGCACGTGCTAGGCAAGTAGTCCACTTGGGAGCTGCACCCCTATCCCCTTTTATTTTTATTTTGAGGCAAGGTCTTACTAAGTTGTGCAAGCTGCCTCTGGCCTTGAATTTGTGATCCTTTTGCATCAGCCTGCCAAACTGCAGGGATTACTGGTGTGCACCATGACGCTTGGCTCATGCAGGTTTCTGAAAGCTTGACTAGCAGCAGCCTTGTGGGCTGGACCTCCTGGGCCGTTCTCGCAGCCTCATGGGCTGCTGCTAGGGGAAGCCAGAGCTCCTTTCTTAGATTAGTATCCCTGTAGGGGAGGATCCAGGCAACACAGCATCCTATGACAGACCCTGTGTGTCATAGGCCTTGTGGGTTGATATTAGTCATCTAGGCATTTTTCTCCTGTTTTTTCAGATGTACAGTAAGAAAACATTGAAAACCAGCTAGAAGATTAGACATTATTGCCTCTTGTAAGTTCGTTTCCTTGGTTTTCATGTCCTAAAGTTCCATCTAGGGTTGAATTTTCCAAGAAAAAGAAACTTGTAGCTGGATACAGTAGCACATGCCTGTAATCACAGTGACTCAGAGGCAGAGGGAGGAGGATCATGAGTTTGAGGCCAGAGGCAGCCCATGTAACTTATTGAGACTCTGTCTCAAGATAAAAAAAAAAAATTATAAAGAGGCTAGAGCTGCAGCTCAGTGCTAGAGCACTTGCAAGGTGTGTGTAAGGCACTGAGTTCAACCCCCCATTACTGGAAAAAAAAAAAAAAAAGAAAAAGGAAAAGAGACTTGTAACTTCTGGAACTGTCCTGGGGTTGTTAGGATAGTTAATGCCATATCCAAACCATGAGCTTGCAGGGGATTGTGTAGAGAGGCCTGCCTTGTGGAGGTCAGCTGAATACCAGGAATTTGGGCACACATCCTTCTTCCCTTCACCTGTGTTGACACTGCCTGGACCCTGGGAGCCCAAGTGTACAAATACACTCCACCAAGTGGATAGAGAGATTCTGTATAGTGTTTGTTATTGTTGTTAGGTGCCGTCGAGCCGGTATCCGACTCATAGCGACCCTCTGTACAACAGGGGAAACACTACTGTCAGTGCTTCTCTGCTGTTCATAGGATTTTCAATGGCAGATTGACTTTTGGGAGGGGGTTGCCAGGTCCTTCTCCCAAGCCTACAGCTTCTGGTGTTCCCAGGCAGTCTCCCATCCAGGTACTAACCAGGCCCGACCCTGCTTAGCTTGCGAGATCTGACAGGATCGGATGCCACAGGGCTACAGCTGCAGGCCTCTGTATAGTTAGGGTATTCTATTGTGTCAAAGATACAAAACCTTGTTCTGGAGATGAGACTATGCCTGAGGTGGTGATTCTCAATAGTGACACTTTATAACACTTTATACTTTATAACTTGGTAACACTTTATAATTTGGACTGTGTAGTTGTAACCTCCATGGTAAAGAATTTTAAATTAATTTAAACTCATCAAAATTATATCTACCTTAGCGCAATAGGGTGAATGTACTGCATGCCATTGAACTATGTGCATAAAAATGGTTAAAAATTTGTATTTTAGGTTATGTATATTATACTATTCCCGCATGTCTGTCAGCTTGTCGTGCTATAGGGGCTTGCGTATTGCTGTGATGTTGGAAGCCATGCCACCAGTATTTCAAATACCAGCAGGGCCACCCATGGTGGACAGGTTTCAGTTGAGCTTCCAGACTTAGACAGACTAGGGAGAAGGACCTGGCAGCCCACTTATGAAACAGTTAGACATCAAAAACCCTGTGAATAGCAGAGAAGCACTATTAAGTATAGTGCTGGAAAATGAGCCCCCCAGGTTGGAAGGCATTCAAAAGACAATTCAGGAAGAGTTGCCTCCTCAATGAAGAGTTGGACTTAATGATAGGAATGGAGTAAAGCCCCTGGGACCTCCATTTGCTGATGGAGGTAATGGAAGTATCTGCTCATTGGATTGTCGTAAGCATTAAATGAACTAAAACATATACTTACAAGAATGTCTAGCACATAGTAACTGCCATGTGTTAGCTATAATTACTGCTTATTTCACTTCATATAAAAATTTCAGTATTTCACAGTCTCATAAATATTCTTTCTAATGGTTTCCAAATACTTTGTAGTAAAGTTTTCTTTTGATAAATGTTGCATGCTGCTAATGTGCTTTTCCTTCTTCCCCACCAGATGAAATTAAAGCAGAAATAGAAAAGCAGAGGTAAGTGATAGCACTTTCTTCTTACTGAAATACAGCATAAAGGGATGGGGGTGGCCATGGCAACCCGTTTCCATGAATGTTTTTTACCATTTCTAATCCTCTGGGGCAGCACATACTCTCTAAGCACAGTGCTGGGCACACAGCAGAACTTTGTGTGTTTGAGCAGTTACCTGCTCAATACTTAATGTACTTGGAGGGAACGTTAAAGGTCAAGTTAGTGCCCTTGTACCTTCTTCAGAGAAGAGGCAGCGTCCTTGACCTTTTTTTTTTTTTTTTTTTTTTTTTTTTTTGTGGTACTGGGGGTTGAACCCAGGGCCTCAATACTTGCATGCTTTGCAAGTGCTGTACCACTGAGCAGCACCCCCAGCACATGTTTTTACTGTTTGAGACAGGGTCTCGCTAAATTATTTAGACTGCATGTGGTCTCGAACTTACAATCCTCCTGCCTCTGCCTCCCGAGTTGCTGGGGTTATAGGCATACGCCACTGCGCCTGGCTTGGGTCCTTGACTCTTGTTTAGCATACTTCCTTAGGCACAAGGTCCCCTTGCTCTGTGAGTGGCTGCTCCTGATCTTCATGGGAATGAAGCCAGTTGGTCACATTTTAGAAATACAGCTCTATGCTGGCTGCTGCCCAGATTTGATCCAGGATTCTATTGATTTGGCTTGTTCTCTGCATATGGCATGGTTCGGCTTTTCTTCCTTTTCTTTTTTCTTTTCTTTTCTTTCTTTGGTGTGGTAATTGGGGGCTGAAACCAGAGCCTCTTGCATATTTTGCAAGTGCTCTAACACTGAGCTACACCCTCAGGCTTCCTTCTTTCCTCTTTCGTCTTTTCTTTTCTTTCCTTTCCTTTCCTTTCCTTTCCTTTTTTCTTTCTCTTTATCCCTTCCTTTCTCCTTCTCTCCCTCCTTCTGTCCCTCCCTCCTTTTCCCTTTCTTCTCCCTTTCCTTCCCTCCCTCCCTCCCTTCCTCCCTTCCTTCCTTTTTCTTTCTTTCTTGTCTTGAAACAGAGTTTTGTTAAATTACACAAGTTGCCTCTGGCCTTGAACTCACAATCCTCCTGCCTCCGCTTCCAAGTCCCTAGGATTATAGGCATGCGTCCCCATTCCCAGCTGCATATGGCATTTCAATGGTTTCTTTTCTAAAGTTGTACCTACTCAACTTTTAATTAACCAGCCCGGAGATATGGTTTGCAGGCACTTTTAATTAAATGGTTGCAGGTAGCATGGAAAGTTAGAGAAAGGTTTAGAGAAAGCAAGCTTTTTTTCATTTCTCTCCTTGGCCCTTTTCTGCTTTTTACCTAGGCTTGGCGCTGCAGCACCACCAAAAGCAAACTTCATTGAAGCTGACAAGTATTTCCTTCCGTTCGAGCTAGCTTGCCAGTCTAAGTCCCCCCGGGTGGTCAGCACATCCCTCGACTGCTTGCAGGTACCACATTTAAACTTGATAGTATAGGACTCAGTGGTAGAGCACTTACCTACCAAGGGTGAGGCCCTGGGTTCAATCCTTGGCACAAAAAAATAAAATAAACTTAGTGGTATAAGTAGGTTCCCTCCAAATAACAGATGCTCCTTACCCAGAGCCATGCTAGCAACTGCTCTGGTACTCAGAAGGCCCTTGGAGGCGGTAGGAAAAGGAGAAATTTAGCCTTTTGTTTGTGGAGGTCTCATGAGGGATGGAAAAGAAAAGGGTCTGAGCTCCTTAGTTAAAAAACACATTTGTTTCCTTAGAAATACATTTGTTGATCTCTCTTATATACATTTTTCTAAATGAAACCATTGACATTAATTGGAATATTTGATACCCATGGGCGCATGATACATTTTTATATAGCCTTTCTTTGTGGCATTAATCTGCAATATAAAGTGTAGAAAGAAATACTGTCACTTCTCATTATTTGTGGTAGTTATGTTCTGTAGTCTCTGTGAACATGAATTAGCAAGCACTGAACCATTGCTCCTAGAGGAAATATAGGGTTAGGTTCCCACCATTTTCCAGTGACAATATTTTGTTTTGTTTTTATTCGTTTTGTTTTGTTTTGATTTGTTTTGTTTTCTGGTTGAACCCAGGGCCCTGTACAAGCTTTGCAAGCACTCTGCCACTGAGCTGCACCCGCCCAGCCTATTTTTTACTTTTTATTTGAGACAGGGTCTGGCTAAATTATGCAGGCTGCCTCTGGCCTCAGACTTGCAATCTTCCTGCCTCTGCTTCCACCTCCCGAGTTACTGGGATTACAAGTGTGCGTCACCGTGCCTGGATTCCAGTTACAATGTTTTGGTCAGCTGGTCAGTATATAACTTAGTTCTTGTGTGTGTTTCTGTTTAAAGATACCTTATTTAATATGTGTTACTGGCTCATCATGGCTCATGAACGTTGAACTCCCAGCCAACAGCACCATAGCACATACTTGAGCAAAGCTTATCTAATATATGTGATTTCTCCATAAGGCTCCTTACTGCTTTCTTGCCCTTAAATGATAGGAAGCACTTGAGCCACAGTCAGGGGCCATTTTAAAGAGCAAAAAGGACAAAAATGTGAAAAACATGGCACTAAATACACTGCAAAAAAGCCACTTGTTTGCGGAGGGGAAACTGAAAGAAGGAGGAGTGTAACCTTGTCTGACCTCAGCTGCAAGCCCAAGTATCAAGCGCTTCAGGTTCTCACTGCTCTGCACATGTTTGTGACTACAGAAGTTCCACACATTTGATTTGGGGCTTTTGAGTAAATGTTAGTGAGTAGGTGCATTTGAAGTACAAAATCTGCACATCATGATGATTGAATGTGTGTTGAGCTGCAGTAAGCTCATTCTATCTGTGGCTGGTGAAGAAGCTGGAGTAGAGAAGTCAGGGTCACTTGTCCAGTAATGTCGAGGTGATGAGAGACAGAAACAGGACAACAACATGGGTGTCCTTAATCTCAGTGTCATAGTCTTGTATTTTTCTCAAGAACCTACTCCTGAAGCTTCTGACTACCTCGAAGAACATTTACTCTTGACCTCAGTGGGCAACCCACATCAGTGAAAAAAGTTTAATGAAATTTTAAAACATGTTGAAGAAGAGATCCACATTTTACCAGTACTTTCTAGAACAAGGAGAGTGAATAGATTCTATATTATGATTGCTTAGAGAACTGTGTTGAAAAGATACATGAAGCCTCACATGGGTCTTTTGAGAAAGAAGGCCATCACTGATTGGTTGTATCTGCTACAATGCTACACAGTGACAGTGGGCATGCCACATTTTTATTATCTCTAGTCTGATATTTATTAATCTCTCTTCTTTGATATATATTTTGAGAATTAGTGGTAGTTTTTTCACAGAAATAGCTCTTCCAAATAGAAAACCATTTTCTCATTCAAGATAATTCTGTAGAGATTGTCCTATGTGAAACATCTAATGAGCCAAGAATTTTCTTTTTTCTTTTTCTTTTTTTTTTTTTGGTAGTACTGGGGTTTGAACTCAGGGTCTTGCACTTGCATGTTTTGCAAGTGCCGGACTACTGAGCTGCACCCTCAGCCCATTTTTTTACTTTTTGAGACAGGGTCTTGTTAAGTTACACAGACTGCCTCTGGTCTTGAATTTGCGATCCACCTGCCTCTACCTCCTCCTCCTGAGCTGCTGGGATTACAGGCATGCGCCACCGCACCCGGCATGAGCCAAGAATTTTTAAGTGGCAGGTTAAGCCCTACTTTTGTCCTAACAAAGTTGATGCTGTGAATGTTTTCTGAGGAAATTTGGCTCCGATTGTCCCCGCCGTACGGTTTCACTTAGGAGCTGGTGCCAGTGGTTGACGATGTCCTGAGTGTGATGGCTCACATGCACCAAGCTCTCAACCCAGCCCAAGTGCCTCTTCCCCACCATGTCTAATCCTCTCGACAACACTCTGAGGTGCTTACCTTCACCCTCATGTTGGAATCAAGGAAAGTGAGGCTTAAAAAGTAAAGTGATCAATCCATTGCAAGGCCTCCTAGCCAAGAAGTGTCAAAATTGGGTGGGAAGCTAGGCACGGTGGCGCACACCTGTAATCCCAGCAATGCAGGAGGCAGAGGCAGTAGGATCACAGGTTCGAGGGAAGAGGCAGCCTGTGTAACTTAGTGAGACCCTGTCTCAAGATAAAAAATAAAGATTGGGCTGGGGTGCAGCCCAGTGGCAAAGTACTTGCAAAGCATTAGTGAGGCCCTGGGTTCAACCCCTAGTACTGAAGGCAGGAAGGGAGGGAGGAGAGAAGGAAGGAAGGAAAGTAAGAAGAAAGGAAGGAAAGAAGGAAGGAAGGAAGGAGTTGAGTGGGCATCTAGGACTTCCTCACCCTGTGTCTATGTTCTTAATCAGGGGTTGTTAGCTGTGGTCCACCAGCCAGATTTGGCCGGCTGCCTTCTTTATTGGAACATACCTGATTTTTGCTTGGGCTGCTGTAAAAGAATACTATAGAGTGGGTGGTTTAACCATCGGACATTTATTTCTCTCAGTTCTGGAGGGTGGATAGTCCACAATCAGGGTCCCAGTTGATTTGGTAACCGATCAGGACTGTTTCTGGCTTGCAGACTGCCATGTTCTCATTGTGAGCTAACCGGCTCTCTGGTCTCTTCTTATGGAGCACTAATCCTGTTGTGAGGATCCCACCCTCAGGACTTTGTCTAAGCCTAATTATCTCCCATAGGCGCAGCTTCTTAATAACACCACATTGGGGGTTAGATCTTAAAGATTTGGCAAGACACTCACTTTCAGTCCATAGCAACAGCTGTGCCATTCATTCATTATTATCTGTGGCTGCTTTCTTGGTACTGTGGCCGAGGGTGTACTTGCAAAGGGAGACCCACACAGCCTCAGATTTAGTATGTGGTCCTTATGGACAAAGATCACTGACCCTGTGCTTACCTATTACCCCGTGGTCTTGGTAAGATGAATAGTTTGTTTCTGGAACTCCATGTAAATGTATGTATGATTTCAAATGGATGCATTGTCGTCCTGCTTTGTACTTCAACCCACTGCAAGTCTTGAGACTTCTGGTCTTTGTAGAATGGAGTTCTCTGGAATTTAGTAGGTATACAAGAGTTTCTTTATTATAGAATGTTCAAAATGTGTCATCTTTTTATGACATTAGAAAGTGTCTGGGTGCTCCCTGGCCTAGGGAATAAAAATTTGCACTTCCCTTTGGTAGATATCTCGCTAAACCTGTTTGACTAGAATTTCCTGGAGTAGGTGAGGAAACTCTTGTCTTGGAAGTGAAGGGCCAGTGTCTACAGGTGAAGTCATCTTTGGCAGAATGGAAGCCAGTTGCAGAGTCCTCTGTGCTATGCCTTGTCATTTATTTACCTTAGGGAGGCAGTGGAGACAAAGATGTTTCAGGGTTTGGTTTGCGATGCATTTAGCTCAGATTCCCCCCTCCACCAGGAGGAGCTTGGAGACTTCCCCTGCTGCTAGCTTCTGTTGAGCAGTGAGGAGTCCCTGTATTCCTTTCCTGCGGTACTTGGTCTGTCCCATGCTGCCCTAGGGCCAATGCTCAGCTGAGGAGGGTTGAGATCAATCTTGCCTAAGCTAAAGTTTTTCTGGTCACATACTAATACTAAATTTTTTTTTGAGAGTATCGTTGTTGCTAGGTGTCATCGGAGTCCGTATCCAACGCATAGCGACCCTATGTACAACAAGTGAAACAGTATTACTAGTGCTTCTCAGCTATTCATAGGGTTTTCAATGGCTGATTGTTTTTTTGGGAGTGGGTTGCTGGGTCCTTTTCCCAAGCCCACAGCACCTGGTGTTCCCAGGTGGTCTCCCATCTAAGTACTAACCAGGCCTGACCCTGCTTAGCTTCCGAGATCTGATGGGATTGGACACCACAGTGGTATGGCTGCAGGCCAAGAGTATACTAGTCTATTCATATTTATTCAATTTAAAATTATGTTCATATAGTATTTTTATTAATGTTTATGCATTGTAAAACATACAAAAATAAAACTTGGAAAAGGACAAAATAAAAATTTGATATAAATAGAGTACTGGTGTTTCCTTCCTGTGCCCCAGTGTGGCTTCTAGGAAGGCATTGGTCTGAGCTTTTCTGTTCATACCACAAGTGTCACCTTGTAGCTTTTATTTTTAGAAAACTTTGGGTTTTTAAATGCACATTTAAAAATGAATTTGTAGATGAAGGCTTGGTGGCACACACCTATAATCCCAGCACTTAAGAGACTGAGCAAGGCAGGCAATGCGAGTTCAAGGCCAGCCTGGTCCTACATAGCAAGTTCCAGGCCAGCCTGGGCAACACAGCCAGACCCTGTCTCACATAATATAATCAAAGCATTCTATGGGTTGTTCATAACTTTACTCTCTGTTAAAAGTTTCTAGGACTTTGTGGATAAGGCTGAAGTTCCTTGGGCACCACTAGCCCTAAAACCATTTGCCTAGTTAGGTGTGTAATTCTCTTCCTTCTCCTTTCCTTTTTTCCATTTTGTATAAATAGTTTTGCTTTTGCAGGCTTTTCTACAGCTTGCCTTTTACATGTATGGTCAATCTCGGGAAGGCCTGTTGCCATGCTTTGTATTTTCCCCATCTTCCCCTCCTGCCAGAACCCTCCTGGGCTGGTCCCCTAAACACACACATCAATGGCTCAGGGCCCAGAGGCACCTCTGTGCTGTGTTATCTGACAGCAGAAGGAAATGGGGAGATGAGTATCTACCAATCACCCAGAGCCCTGCACACCCTACTTAGTTTGGGCTTTGGTCTCTGCCCCCTAATATAAACTATGAGAATTGGGGTCATAGCTCCTTCCCTGCCATGGCATTCCCAGTGCTGGGCATGTGGAAGGGTGCGAAAGTGAGAGCTGCAAAGACACCCAGGGCACAGGACTCCACTGCCTTCACCCTGTCCCATTGCACAGCTGGGCTGAAATCCCGCTTAAAACGCCTATGCATGGTGAGCGGTGATGGGCCCAGTGAGAAATCTGAAAAGGAAGAATATCTAATCATTTTCTATATATTTTTTTTCAGTAGAGGGGTTGAATCCAGGGCCTTGTGCATACTTTGCAAGTGCTCTACCAATGAGCCATACCCTTAGCCCCTTTTATTATTTTTTATCGTGAGACAAGGTCTCGCTAAGTTATGCAGGCTGCTTTTGACCTTGAACTTGTAATCCTCCTGCCTCTGCCTCCAAAGTCACTGGGATTACAGGTGTGCACCACTGCACTCAGCTCAGGAACCTGCATTTTTCTTGAGCTCCCTCAGGTAAATGTAAATCTCAGCCAGACTTAAAACTTATCTTAACCTCTGAGGTCCCTGCTGCTCTCAGGTTCTCCATGTTGAGGTCTAGGTTGTAAATGAGGTTGCACAGGCAGGTGGCCCCTGTCCATACAGATCTGTAACCAAATGGAGAACGGGCAGCCAAGCAGCTATGTCTCTCTAGCCATGTGAATGACATACACTGTTTGCTAATGTAGGTATGGGAGTGAACTTACTGTTTTTACTTGAGTTTTTGGAATAGACAATATATATTGACATGATTGAGCATTCTAGAGAATGAAAAGATGTACTATAAAGTCTCATAGTCTCACCCCTACCCATGGCCACTTAATTCTTCTCCTCTCAAGCGAAATGTGTTATGAGTTTCTTAGGTATGTTAATATTTAAAGAAAAAAATATTTAATATTTTAACAACTTTATTGAGATATAATTAACAGATAAAATTCAGTGATTTTTAGTATACTGACAGAGTTATACAGCCATCATCACAGTCCAACTAGAACAGTTTTATTACCTCAGAAACCCCAAACTCCTTAGCAGTCACCCATGTCCCTCCAGCCACTCTCTCTCCTGAGCTTGCATAACCAACCACTAACCTGTTTTTTGTCGTTAGTGTGGGTTTAATCTCTCAGTGTTTTGCACAAATGATTGTGTGCTAGGGAGTGTTCAGTGCTTTGTTGTTGGCATTGAACACTGCGTCACCATCACCAGGATTTTTTCCTGCCAGGAGATGGGAGGAAGGCCTCACAAAGCAGCTGCGCCTGCCTGGCTCCTGGGAACAGAGGCCGCCGTCAGAACCTGAAGTTAAAGGCCATGCTTGCTGCCTGTCTGTCGTTGTCATGGGCAGCCTCGGTTCTGGCCAGGCAGAAATTTCCAATCTCTGCTCTTTCTGTGTTTAGAAACTCATTGCATATGGGCACATCACCGGCAACGCCCCCGACAGTGGAGCCCCAGGGAAGCGGCTGATCGACAGAATTGTTGAAACCATTTGCAATTGTTTTCAGGGCCCTCAGACGGAGGAAGGAGTTCAATTACAAATAATTAAGGTATTTTTGTTTGTTTGGTCTGGATTTAGAATTAGGAAGAGTCTCCTTTGGGAATGTGGGTTTCTAACTTACCATGTGATAGTTGTCTCAGGTGGTGCTGAGGTGGAGCAGAAGAATTTAAGCATCATTTAGATCTTTTGTTAGGTGTCAGAATTTATCAGCATAGAGGAGGGTAAGGGGTAACCTATATGAATAATGCTTATCAAATTGCATATATGAAAATTGTCACAATGAAAAGCATTTCAAAATGAATCACATTATGATGTACATTAAAAATTTCTAATTAAAAAAAAGTGGGAAAAAAAAAAGAATTTATCAGCATGAACTAAGACAAGAAGAGTAGAACCAGGTTTTCCAAGTAAACAGGTCCTCTGATAGCACTGTAAATTGCATATGAATTAAATTGGCTTGAAATCCTCTTGGAATTCTGGGTTTCCGATGCCATTTCTCAGCAGGTCTCCATCGATACTCTTAGCACCACCTTGCCTCTATCCTCTTATCCCCTCTTTCTGTTTCCTTGTTCCACATCTGCCATCAGGAGTGATTAGACATGTGCTGGTACCATCTGCTTGTCAGGGAACAGGGACAGAATGGGTGTAGCCGGCCTTCCAGATCTTAGCTCTAAATACCTTAGTTCTATGGCAGATGGCTGTGTGTAAGCCACACCTTTTGTGAAGCCTGTTTGCATGCACTGGGGAACTGGAAAACTGACTCCCATTGAAGCGTACATTTTGTGGTTTGTGTGGGTGAAAGCAAGTGGGAGCGGTTTTCCTCTGGAGAAAAGCCTGTAATTTTCATGCTTGTGTTTTCAGTCAACATTAATATTAAAAAGTTTGATTTGTTTTAAAATAAAACAATGAGCTGATAGCCTACTTCAACACAATTTAATTCAAATAATTTGTACTTTTGGGAATTAGTAATTGTTTTTTTAATACTCAGAACAATAAGAAGTTGGCTGTTTGTACTAATCATTCAGTCTAGTTCATCTTAGAATTCATTTAAAAAAAAAAAACTAAAGCAAATTCAAGTCCCCCAGAAAAATTTGGCTAGAGGAGGGGTAGAGGGAGGTGGGTATTTGTAAAGGTGATGGTTTCTGATATGCATTTCAGGCTCTTCTGACCGCAGTGACTTCCCCACACATTGAAATTCACGAAGGCACTATCCTCCAGACAGTGAGGACATGTTACAATATCTATTTGGCCAGCAAAAACCTCATCAATCAAACCACTGCCAAGGCCACACTCACACAAATGCTGAACGTCATTTTCACCCGCATGGAAAACCAAGTGGTAAGCAGCAGTAGTACCAGTCCCTGGTGGTGTGACATTGTGTTTGATCTTTTTCATGTAGGCCTCAGTTTATGTGAAGGATCATGAGCTGTGGGAACTGAGAATTCTCTGTATTGTGCTTTTCCTCTCATTTTTAAATCAGAGAGAGGCTGTGTATACACATCTGTAAGGCCAGTGACTTGGGAGGCTGAGGCAGGAGGATCAGAAATTCTAGGCCAGAGGCAGCCTGGGTTACTTAGTGAGACCCTGTCTCTAAACAAAAAATAAAAAGAGGGTTCAGGGAGTAGCTCACTGGTGAAACACTTGCTTATAATGCTCAAGGCCGTTGCTTCAATCCCCCAGTACTGCAAAAAGTGAAAAAAAAAAAAAGTAAAATCAGAGAATTAGCATGGGTTTTAAAGTTTGCATTCAGAATGTGCTCTAGTCTATCATATTCAGAGTTTGCTTTGAATTTATTTCCTTTTAAAAATTCTCTCTCTCTCTCTCTTTCTCTCTCTCTCTCTCTCTCTCTCTCTTTTTTTTTTTTTTTTTTTTTTTTTTTTTTTTTTTTTTTTTTTTTTTTTTTTTTTTTTTTTTTTTTGTGGTACTGGGGGTTAAACCCAGGGCCTTGCACTTGCATGCTTTGTGCTGGACCACTGAGCTGCACACCCAGCCCAGTTTTTTACTTTTTTGAGACAGGGTCTCACTAAGTTAAGCAGACTGCCTTTAGTCTCGAACTTGTGATCCTCCTGCCTCCCAAGCTCCTGGGATTACAGGCGTTCGCCACTGCACCTGGCTTTATCTTTCTGATTTAAAAACTTTTAAGCACTAGGCTGACATAATTTTTGTTTCTTATCAAAGTGCTAGGACCATTTTATTGAGTCCCTTTTCTTTTGCCTTTTAGTTGCAGGAGGCCAGAGAATTAGAAAAGCCAGTCCAGTCAAAACCCCAATCCCCTGTGATCCAGGCGGCAGCAGGATCCCCAAAGTTCAGCCATTTGAAGCAGAGCCAGGCACAAAGCAAACCGACAACTCCCGAGAAACCAGATTTACCCAATGGCGAACATGTCAGGAGTGGCCCCGGAAAAGGGGGCTCAGAAAATGGAGATGCGCCTAGAGAGAGAATCCTGTCACTCTCAGGTATGGCCGAGCCCCCAAGGGTGCCAAGCTCCCAAGGGGAGGGTGTCACCCTGCTTGGTGAGACACACAGAGACAGTGTCTGGTAACATCCAAAGGGAGCCTCTGAAGGCAGCTTGTTTGCCTCTGTGTCTCCCTTTGATTTCCTTTTTGTTTTCTTCTCTTGGCGGCACAGCCAGCGAGGCCTAGTATCTTCTCTAAATACCATAGTTCCTGGAACAGATCTAGCAGCTATTTCATGTCGGCCTCAGTGCCGTGGGTCAATTTGGGGTCCTTATCTCCAAGGGAAGTTAATTGGGTGATTCATCATTTCAGTGTCTGTTTTATCCATCCTCAAGAGGGCGAGGCTGGGCTTGGATTTTTAGCTCAGTTGGTAGAGAGCTGCGCTGCAGTTTCTGAGGTCCCAAGTTCAATTCCCAGCACCACAAAAATGGGAGAAGGGCCTGGCAATCCACTCCCAAGGCAATCCCAAAACAGTCAGCCATCGAAAACCCTATGAGGGTCACTATGAATCGGATACCAACTCGAGGCACGTAACGACGACGACGACGACGACGACGACGACGAAGACGAAGAGGACGAGAGTCTTATTTATCCCGTGTCCACTGGACTTCTGTGCCTTGCCTAGTCTTTGCCCAAGGCAGTTAGGGGCCACTCACAGACCTCTTTGAGGAACCACAGTGGCAGGTGGCTGGGTGGCTGGATAGTAGATGGCTTTGGTTTATTTTCTTCTTCTGGTCACCAAGTATATCATTTGTTTCTGTTTGGTTTTTTAAACAAAAGAATGTCCCTTGCCTGGTTATAATCTTAAAGTAAATGAAATATTAAGCATGAAACTGTGGATTGGATTGTCCTGAGATTACTTTAGAATGTTTGCATCTCCTCCTGTGCCATGTATGTGAGCTAGTTCCAAGAGTCTTATGTTTTCAGGAATTTACCTTTCTCAGGTAGGTGATTCTTTCAAATAATTCTTCACAGAAGCTGGTTATTCTAAACCAAATACCTGAACTGTCTCTACAGTTGATCTCATTTCTTCTTCGCTCTCATGACTAATATCAATTTCTTTTGGTACTATCTGCTAGAGTGTGCATATTCGAACAGCTTTTATTGCTTTAATATTTACCAAAGTGTGTGGCATGCACTGGAACAGAACACGTGTTGTTATTGGAGTGTCATCCTGGGTCTGTTTACTCAGGGAAAGGACAGAAGAAAAAATTATCACCAAGAATTACAAATACCTCAGGGTGAGCACAGAGTGGCCATCTGCTCACTCCTGTATGTCTGAAGGAAGGTGCTCAGAGACTCCCAGCCAGCACTCCACGGCTGTCGTCCTCTTGGCCTTTGTAACTCTCAGAGCACAGACTGGGTTTTTACTGTAACCCTTATCAAGCTGTGGTCAGTCACTAAATATTAATATTTAAAAACACTATAGTAAATGTAGTTGTGCAGATGGAAAAGCGATCCTCTCTGAGCAACTCCACAGTGCTTCCTCTGTGGTGTGTTTTCTGTACAGCAGCCAAAGTGGTCTCTTAAAAGCATGAATTAGATCATGACCCTTTCCTGCTCAATTGCCTTTGATTCTTCTCCATCATGTTCATTCAGAGTGAAAACCAAGCCCGCCCTACCCACATGGCTTGCAAAGCCCTCTGTGAGTAAGCCCCTTACCACCTCTCTGTCCCCTTCTCAGGCCTCACAGTTCCATAAAACCCAGTTCTGCTCTAACAAAGAGAATGGTTTATAGTTGGCGCATTGCTGTGGATTTTGTTGTCAGTACATGGTGCACCATGTGTGGCTTCTCTCAGGAACATGGGAATAAGGCTACCTACAAGAATCAGACCACAAACCTGCCAAGAGTTGGTCAGAAGAGAGATGCACTATCTTCTTTTAAAGGAGCAAATAGCTTCCAGTTCTCAGGATGAGGTGCTAGAGTAAGAACAGGTCCATTTGGAAGAGGGGCTTGAGTATCCCTGGGAGCCGGGGAAGACGGACGATAGGACTGCCATCCACGGGAGCTGGTTCCTTGGGCTGCCAGTGCCCTGTGATAGACAGTCTCCTATAGCTCTCCTGCTGATGGTGCTGAAATGTCCCCGTGGCTTGGCAAGCCCTCATGGTCAGGTGCCTTGCTTACTACCTGGCACTTAGTATACAGTTTCCTGTTTGATTTGCTAGAACCCCACCACACACACTCACACCTTCCGGCACCTTTCAACACCTCCCATCTAATTTGCATCGGTGGCGAGAATTCACCACAGACCTGAGCAGTTTTGCATCCCAAATGAACAGATCCACATCTGATTGTCAATCTTAGTAGCCGATCCAAGGGGATCAGACTGATCTTTGTAATCTTGTAAAATGAGATTTTTTTTTTTTCGCGGTACTGGGGGTTGAACCCAGGGCCTCACACTTGCATGCTCTGCAAGTGCTGGACCACTGAGCTGCATCCTCAGTCCATTTTTTACTTTTTTTTTGAGACAGGGTCTCGCTAAATTACACAGACTGCCTCTGGTCTTGAACTTGCATCCTCCTGCCTCCGCCTCCCCAGCCACTGGGATTACAGGCGTGCACCACGGCACCCAGTTTAAAATGAGATTTTTTTGAGCCCAAGACATGCTAGCATATGTGAACTTTTGGGCACAGCCAACTAGACTTCCCTAGGGGGCCCCCACTTATCCATTCACAACTCTCCTACTTTTGCCTTTTAAAAAAAACAGCTTTCTTGAGATATAATTCCTATACCATAAGTTCAACCACTTAAAACTCAGTGCTTTTTACTGTATTCCCCAAGTTGTGCAGCATTCACCACAGTTGGTTTTCAGACATTTCATCACCCCCTAAAGAAACCTGTGCCCATTGGTCATCACTTCATTTTCTGCTAAAATTTGTTTTTAAGATTCTGATTTTTAGTGCTGGGTGCGGTGGTGCACACCTGTAATCCCAGTGGCTTTGGAGACAGAGGCGGGAGGATCGCAAGTTTGAGACCAGAGGCAGTCTGCATAACTTAGCAAGACCCCGTCTCAAAAAGTAAAAAATGGGCTGGGGGTGCAGCTCAGTGATCCAGCACTTGCAAAGCATGCAGGCGTGAGGCCCTGGGTTGAACCCCCAGTACCACAAAAAAAAAAAAAAGATTCTGATGTTTAACTTCCAGCATTAGACATTGGCATTTTATATGTATTCAGGTAATTTTCGAATTAACTGTGTGTTTATGAATTTCTTAGCTCGTCTTCTCTTTAAAGGAAAAACAACCCAACTCTCAAGTACTGTGAAATAGAGGAAACTTGCCTTCTCTCAGTACAGAGTTCTCAATCAGGCAGCCTAGTTCAGAGTATGGCTGCCATTTAGTAGCTAGCTCTGTGACCTCTCTGTGCCTCAGTTTCCTCATCTGTAAAGTGGGGATACAAGTGGTACCTACAAGTGTGTGAAATTAAATGAGAGTAATGTCTGGCACTTGAGACTATGTAAGTGTTTGCTGTTCTTTTCCTTACCATTCCTTTTTGAGATGGGATCTTATTGTGTTGCCCAGACTGACCTTGGTCTGGACTCATGTGATCCTCTTGCCTTAGCCTCTTGAGCATCTGGGACTACAGGTGTACACCATCACAACCAGTTTATTGTTTTCTTTTAAATAAATTTCAGCTTAAAAAATGAAATGGTTTGAAGAAAAATAATAAATCTTTTGCCTGCAACTGTACCATGGTGGTGTCTGATCCTGTCAGATCTCGGAAGCTAAGCAGGGTTGGGCCTGGTTAGTCCTTGGATGGGAGACTGCCTGGAAACACCAGGTGCTATAGGCTTGGGAGAATGACCCAGTGACCCACTCCCAAAAAGCAATCAGTCATTGAAAACCCTATGAATAGCAGAGAAGCATTGACGATATGTTTTGCCTATTGTACCTAGGGTCATTATGAGTCGGACACCTGACAACAACAGAGTTACCTAGTGTGTCCTTCTCAGTAAATAATTTTCTTGTCAAAGAAATATATTGGTGTGTAGCTGGAATATGATAGTGAAAAGCTTTGCTATTGGTTGTTTTTCCTTTAGGGTTCTTACATATTACAAAGTGTGTGGACATTGGACCAAATCCCAGTTTCTAGAAAATAAGCATGTCACACTTTATTGACCCCACTTGTTTACATTTGCCCCTCCAGCCCACCCCTCCCTTCTCCTGCTCTGTTTTCTACCTGGCACATAGCAAACAATAGAATTCTCTTATTACATTGAGGGTGGGAGAAGGGTCTGGCAATCCACTCCCAAGGCAATCCCGAAGCACTCAGCCATTGAAAACCCTATGAGGGTCGCTATGAGTCGGATACCGACTTGACAGCACCTAACAACAACAACATTACATTCAGCTAGGATGTAAGCACCATGTGGATAAGGATTTTTGTTTTTAGACAATGATTTTATTCCAGGTACCTGGAACAGTGCCAGGTGAACAAGCACTCAGTTTATTGACAGAGTGCGTGAGTGAATGCATCTTACTGCCTCACTTCTCCCATCACCTACTCCCACAGTCCCCACTTAATTGAACAGAGTAGCAACGTGGGAAGGCCTTGTCTCAGACTCCTTCTCAGACTCCATTATTAGCATGTAACTTCTGTCCTCATAGTCCAGGATGCTGCCGATTTCCAAGGAGGAAGAGGGTAGGACTAACAGGATTCTAGTGGAGTCATTGCTCTTTCTAAAGAGAAGCCTTGGGCTGTAATCCCAGCGGCTCAGGAGGCGGAGGCGGGAGGATCGCAAGTTCGAGACCAGAGGCAGTCTGCGTAATTTAGCGAGACCCTGTCTCAAAAAGTAAAAAAAAAGGGCTGAGGGCGCAGCTCAGTGGTCCAGCACTTGCAGAGCATGCAGGCGCGAGACCCTGGGTTCAACCCCCAGTACCACCAAAAAAAAAAAAAAGAGAAGCCTTGGGTTAGGTGCAGTTGCAATCCCATCAGCCCTAGGAGACTGAGGCAGGAAGATCAGAAGTTCGAGGTCAGCATGGGCTACATTATAAAACCTTGTCTCAAACACAAAGCAGAACAAAACAAACAACAACAACAACAAAAGAGAAGCCTTCTGGGAAGTCAGCACCATTCCACAAAACTTATGCTAGTACTTGGTCACATGACCAACTGTCTGCGAGGAAGGCTGGGAAGTGTGGGCACATTTCCTTCTAAAACAAAATGAAGGATCTGTTAGTAAGAGAGAGGGTGTGACTTAAGTAACTGGCAGGGCGTACCACAGGGTGGTACTCCAGCTGGCTAGAGAAGGAATGACAGCCAATGTTTCTCCTATCTGAACCTGTTCGAGGTGACCATCTTACTCTGGTTGAGGACAGTCTGTGAAATAGAGTCTGCTGACTAATCAGCAATGGCAAGGTGGTGACATCCCCAGAGAATTAGCTGCACGAGTGTTTTTTGAGTTTACTCTTTGCACCTTTCAAGTGTTTTATTTGGTTGTCAAACATTTTCATGGCATGCTGGAAAGTTAAACACTCCAGACTCATTTGTGGTTAGCACAGCATCCCGAAAACTTTTCGTGATTACAGCTGTCATATTTGTTGTCAGAGAAAGCACCTGGGTCACCAGGAGTCCTGCTCTAGGGCCCTGTGGGGTTTTTCCTCAGCAGCTCCCTTTGTAGGAACAGTGCATCAGAATTAGGGCTTCCTGGCCTGAGAATATGGTCTATGCAGGGGATTGGTCCCAGGACCTCCACAGATGCTAAAATCCTCAGATGGTCCAGTCTTTGGTATGAAATGGCAGTATTTGCATTGAACCTACACCCATCCTTCACATACACTTTATTTTTTTTAAGTTATAAAACTAGAGGTTTGTTTTGATCCCAGTAGTGATCCAAAGTCAGGGACCCCATCTGGTGATGGCCTTCTTGCTGGCAGAGTCAAGGTGGTGCAGGGCATCTCATGGCAAAGGACAGGGAGCATCCTCCTTTGTACTGTCAGCCATCTCTAGATGCCCTGTAATTCCTAGGACAGTGTAAGTAAGTGCTGTGTAGACGTTGTCACACTATTGTTTCGGGAATAATAACAGGAAAAATCTGTACATGTTTAGGACAGATGCATTTTTTCCCCAAATATTTTCCATCTGTAGTTGGCTGAATCTGTGGAAGTGGAACCTGTGGATACAGAAAGCCAATGGTAGTTTGCCTTTGCACAAATACAGTTGTAGATCCAGCCTGTATCCTTCCCAGCCTGTTGAGGAAAATGAGTTATTTACTCTTCTCTCTAAAAAATAGTGATCCTTGATGCTGTTTGAATGGAAAAACTGCAAGGAGGAAAAGGGAAGATCCGTGTTGAAATGGAAATTTAATTTTTCTTCCTAGGAATGAAAAATAGGGCTTTAGCTGATTGAAACAGCTTTCTATATGGTTAATTGGAAATTTTCATTATGGAGTTAGTCTCCAGGGTCAAGGACGGAACAGGAATGAGCCATCCTCTCTCATAAAGCATTGTGAATGTCTTCATACATGCATACTCTACAGTCTATATATAAAATGCACAGGCCACATGGAAATTAACATGTGAATGCCCTTTTCAGAGACACTTAAAACTGTGTATATGGATCCTCTATTTAATATTCACAAGACTCTTGTTTACAGGCATGGGAACTGAGGCATGGAGAGGTTGAGTAATTTAAATCCCCACGTTAGAAAGTGACTGAATAGGGACCTGAGCCAGGCATGCTGGCTCCAGAGCTCTCCCTCTTTTTTTTTTTTCTTTTTTTTTTTTTGTACTGGGGGTTGAACCCAGTGCCTCACACTTGCATGCTTTGCGAGTGCTGTACCACTGAGCTGTACCCTCAGCTTATTTTTTTAATTTTTTTAATTTTTCTTTTTACTTTTGTGAGACAGAGTCTCACTAAATTATGCAGACTGTTTCTGGTCTCGAACTTGCAATCCTCCTGCCTCCACCTTCTGAGTTGCTGGGATTACAGGCATGCGCCACCATGCCTGGCTTGAGAGCCCTCACTGTTAATCACTGCCCTGAAGTCACTTCCACAAGGGAATATTTTTCTCTCTGATGTTCTTAAAACTCCCTGTCCAGTCTCCCACTTTGGCACTCTCAACAGATGTGTTTCCTCTTCCTTATGTGGTAACACCAGGCCAGATTGATGGTGAGTGACAGATGGGCCTCAATGGAAGGGAGATTGTTGGGAGTGGGTGGCACTGAGGCCACAGAGCATCTTCAGGACTCTCATGCCCTGGTGGAAGGGCAGCTTCTCCTGGTTCCAGCCAACTGTGGCCCTGTGTTGCCACATTGTTGAATTTTTGAACAGAAGCCAGATCTGTTTTTTTATGAGTAGTTTCTCAGCTTATAATGTTGGCAGCTAATTCAAGAAGTTTTAAAAAGTAATACATAGGCTAAATAAATACCTACAAGCCAAAGGCCCAGGATTGTAGCCTCTGGCTTACGGAGCTTCTAGTACCTCTGATAAAGTGAGTCCTTGTTCTTCAGGTATTGGATGTGAATAAGGTGCTATTTGCCAGGTACTTTGGAGTGAACAATACACATTAGAAACCATCACCTTAATTTTATTAGCACAGCATCAAAGAACATAAGTGTACTTGGCCATTGAGATAGTTATAGAATGTTAAGTGGGCAATGAAAATCAAAATTCTTAAAACGGTTCTCCAGGACCTTATAAGCCAGACAGAGCACTCATTAAAATGGTGACTGGACTGGAAACCCTCATTGAAAGCAGACTTAAAAGGGCTATTTTGGTTTTATTTATTTAAAGTGATGGCCCTTTTGGTCAGTGTGATGTTTTATAAATCAGTAAAATTTACTTCCAAAAGTCTAGGCAAAAGCTGTTTACTTCATAAACTCTTCCAGGACCAATTTTCTTAAAAAAAGAAAAAGAAAAAGAAAAAAAAAAAAAAAAGGGCATTGAACCTCTTCCACTTAAACAATTACCACTTTTCAGAGTAATTCCATTTAAAATTTAATAAGTCCTCAACTATTGAGTTAGAAATTGTGCTAAGTTCTGGGTTTCTCAGGAAGAGCTGAGTGACAAAGGGCACATTAGTTACCAAAGCTCTGTGGTTAGGAGCCCAAGGCAAAGGGACAAGAGAAAGCCCCGTCTTTTGTTCTGCCAGAATCCATGCTGGATGAAATTCAGCTCTTGCCTCCAAATTGGGGGTTGTTGGGTATCCCTGGGCCAAGCAACTGAGGCTCAGGAAGGAGAGTACAAGGGCAGGGATTTTAGTGTTCCAGGAAGCACAGCTTGAAAGCAGAGCAGATGCCACCTAAACATTTCCAGACTCTGAGGGGTTACCTTTGTGGGCACAGTGAGATTTGGGGAGCACTTACTTGCACCCTTTGCTTGCTTATTTGCATGATTCCAGATGAGCACCACCATAATCTCCTCCCTCTTCTTTTCTTTTCCCTGGAAATGTCCTGTGTGTGTATTGGGTGTATGTATAGGGATTGACGATGGTGCCCAGGAGGTGGTGAGGGACATCTTGGAAGATGTGGTCACATCTGCTATGAAAGGTAAGCCCCCGGACAGTCTTCTCTTTCCTCAGGCCTCATTCCTCCCACCCATCCTCAGGCCAGTCTTCCAGGGGTGGAGTTCCTGCGACTTCCCCAGGAAGCTTGGGGACCCTGCATGGGGATTTCAGAAGCCACCTGGCCTTAGTGATTGGTTTTGGCCTCACCTGGGTTAGGTCCAGGATCACAGTCTGGTCACAGCAGGCTTGGGCATGCTACCTGGAGACAGAGAGGGCCACTGCACAACCTGTCCAGATCAGGGCATCCAGTGTTTTGGTGAGTGCATGTGAGCCCTGATGGCCAGCTGTGGTGTGTTGAGGAGACAGTCCATATGTCAGCGGACATCAGACACCCAGGGAAGCTGTCCTTGTACTGGTGGACTTCAGTCAGAGGTCCCTCATTTTCAGTGCAGTCTCAGTGCTACTGGACTTGCATAGCTCAGAGTAACTGTGATGACTTTTTCTTTGTTTTGCTTCAAATAGGTCAGTGGCTATATGGTGAGCACTTTATTCCAATAACAAAAAAACAGTAATTGGCTAGAAATAAAAAATTCAGTAGGTTGCAATCAGTTTTTTTGTTTTTTGTTTTTTTTGACCTACTGGGTACTGGAGGTTGAACCCAGGGCCTCGTGCTTGCATGCTTTCCAAGTGCTGGACCACTGAGCTGCTCCCCTAGCCCAATTTTTTTTTTGTTTTGTTTTGTTTTGTTTTTACTTTTTTGAGACAGGGTCTCATTAAGTTACGCAGACTGCCTCTGGTCTTGAACTTGTGAACCTCCTGCCTCCGCCTTCCAAGCTGCTGGGATTACAGGCGTACGCCACTGTGTCCGGCTCACAATCAGTTTTTTTTTTTTTTTTTTTAATGAAAGAAAATAAAATGAAATAGGGTACAATGTTATGACTATATCACATGTACCAGTGTGAAGTTTTGTTTCATGAAATGTGTTTCAGTTATTTCTATCCACATGTCTGTACTGGGGTGTGATTTCAAAAACTGATTTTTTAATGATGTAATGACTTTTGTTTTTTAATTGCCCTGCTGGAGATCTTGGCCTCACACATGCTAGGCAAGTGCCCTACCATTGAACCAAACCCCAGTCCTGAAGTTATGATTTGAAAGTCACTTCTCCGAGCCCTATCCTTTTGTTAAGTTAGGGTACCAGAAAACTATTTATTGATTCCATTATTTATTAAACTCCTTATAGCAAGGTCATTAAGAATAATAACATTTCATACTTTCACATTTATTTCTGTGACTTACACAGGAAGTCATCACAGAACCATTGTCTGCCTTGTTCATTGCTATAACCCCCAATCCACACTTAGCCTGTCACATGATTGTTGTTTTTAGGTGCTGTCGAGTCAGGCCCAATTCATGGCAACCCAATGTATGACAGAATGAAACACTTCCTGACACTGTGACATGCTAGGCACTATGTCAGTGCTTGTCTGCTATTCATAGGTTTTTCAATGGGTGATTGTTTCAGGATTGTTTAGGGCATGGGCTGCCAGGTCCTCCTATTTTTGCCATACTGGGGATTGAACCCAGGGCCTCAGAGAATGCAGAGCAGCCCTCTACTAACTGAGCTAAGCCCCAGCCCTGTCACATAATAATAGGCACTTGATAAATATTTGTCCAATAAATACATGCTTTGTAAAACTATTACTGAAGATTGTGTTCGTTAAGTTATCCAGTGTCCCATATATATGTATATATAGAGCTGCATGACAGATTCTGCTTAGATTCTTTGTTGTGCTTGTCATCAGATATGCTTTCCTTTGCTAAATGATGCAATCTTTGTAATTCTCTGTTAATTCTTTCTTTTTCTCATATGCCTGCCAAGAAGCTCAGATCTATGTTTTTCTCTGTGACTAAGGTTTTCTGTCATAACTGGCCCTTCTCTATTTCCTGTATTAATAACCCTTCCTAAAAAAATCAGTGCTTTTCATGTTTAGCTACTTCTGATCTTTTTCAGAAATATACAAGGTGGCAGGGATGATGTACTGCACAGTTTTGGAGGCACCATTGACATGGGTTACAATATGAATAAACCCCTTGGAATGAGTTTGTGCGTTGCTGTGGCCGTGGCAGTGAAGCTGTGGCTAATAGACACATAAAGCTTAAGCACCACCTTGGCCAAGTATTATGTCCACACCTTTGGGATGCATACTGATTTGGCAATGACTTTTGCACTTGTGTTTTAAGAAGCAGCAGAAAAGCACAGTCTGATGGAAGCTGACAGGGTCCTAGGTGAACTGGAGTGCCAGGAATGTGCTGTTCCCCCCGGGGTTGATGACAACTCACAGACCAACGGAATAGCAGACGACAGGCAGTCCTTGTCATCAGCTGATAATCTGGTATGTTGGCAGTCATCCTGTACAGATGCATTTCCATTTTTATTTTTTTAGGCAGTGTAGAATTAATCTCTGTCAAAAGCGAGTAAAATAAGCAAACCCTTTCAGTTATTAGTCACTCAGTCCTGGTCTGATGTTCTTTGTATTAGCAAGTTCAGTTCTTGGAACATGCTAGGGTTAGTTGTATATAGTTATTAAACCTTTACTCTCAGACTTTTAAAAGCTTGGATTTTTTGCCATTGTTCTTCTCTCCCAAAATAATATGCATTCATTATAGGGAAATGAAGAGAACAAAACTAATTGCCTCTTGTTTTTTCTTCTGTATTGGGAAGTCAGTATAGGTGGATAAGTCATTTTAGTTATATATTTCTAGAGTTTTCTCCCTCTTTATTTTTTCCTGCTTAAAGGGAATATATGCATGCTGTGTTATAACTTTTTTGTTTGTGTGCTGAGGGTTGAACCCAGGTTCTCATTCTCACTCATGCTATGCATGCGCTCTACCACTGAGCTACACCCCCGGCTCGTAAACTGCAAACAGTTGAATATACATTATAAACATTCTTTTAGACCCCGAGACATGTCCGAATTATTTTCTAACACCTTTATTGTTTCGTCGAAAATGGTATATACAAACATTCAAAACAAGGAGTAATATGTTGTGAGCATCTCTCCAAGATCCCACTTTGTACATCTTTTCACTGTTGTTTCTCAACTTTCTTTTTATTGCACCCTCCCCACCCCCAGGAATCCTCTTAGACATTTTTTTCTTCTAACCATCACTCCCCCCTGAAACTTTAATGCAATCAATAAACTGGATGCCAACATACTGTATCTGTATATAAGATTTTTTTCATCGCTCAACCAGTTTTTGTTCCTTTGGAGTTATCACTGTAAATGCACTTAACACTTAAATCCATACAAGAGACTTGTGTCTAATATACTAGGCTATGTTTTTCTTTGTTCACTCAACACCTATATCATGGACATCTTTCTACATACAAATCTAACTTTAATTTTTTTCTTAAAAGTCTGGATTTAACTAAAATATTTTTCCCTGTGGTGTTGAGGATTGAACCCATGGCCTTAACCTGTGTTAGACAAGCACTCCACCACTGAGCTACATCTCCAGCCCTACTTAAATTCTTTAATGGCCATGAAAATTCTATATGGGTCACCATAATCTAAGCAATTCCCTATTAGATTTTTAGGTTATTGCAGTTTTACCGCAGAACAGTTCAGAATGAACATCCTTATTGGTAAGTCTTGTTTACCTCCCTAATTCTCTATTTAGAATAAATTTCTGCAAGTAATATCACTGAGTCAGGAATTAGATGCTTTAGGCCTGGGGGTGTAGCTCAGTGGTAGAGTACTTGCCTATTACGGTTCAATTCCCAGCCCTGAAAAAAAAAAGTTGGAAGCTTCAAGATGTTTGATCCTTAGCACCAAATTTGTCTTCTGGGAAGGTACTTCTCAAATCCCTGCCCAGGCTATTTTCCCATTCCTTCATTACACAAAGCAATAGTGATTCTTCATGTCTTCGCTAGTCTGACAGGAAGATCCTGCTTTGATGGCCAATAGTAGGATTATTTAGGTTTATTTCTTATTGGAGTTTCTTAGGGAATTTCTTATTCGTGTTTTTTGCCTGTTATCCATTTGGGAGGAGGATTTCTATATTTCCTTAATAGAGTCTAAGAACTTGTGTGTGTAAAGGATATTAAGTCTTGTTATATATTATAAATATCTACTTTTTATTCTTAAAAGTAGTTTACTTTTTTTTTGTTTTAGATAAAAAAGCTTACTTTGGAATGCCTGTGATTTTTTTCTCATTTATCCTGCAACAATATTCTTAGAAGTATCTTTCTTAAGCCAGACATGGTGGCACACCTCTCTAATCTCAGTACTTTGAAGACTGAGGCAGGAGGATTGAGAATTTGAGGCCAGCCTGGGCTACATGGTGAGTTCCAGGCCAGCCTGAGCTGCATCATAGTGAGACCCTGTCTCAAGAAAGAAAGAAAGAGAGAGAGAGAGAGAGAGAGAGAGAGAGAGAGAGAGAGAGGAGAGAGAGAGACAGAGACAGAGAGACAGAGACAGGCAGGCAGGCAGGCTTACACAGCTCATGTGCTTTTCTATATTTTAGAGTATTTTTAAATGATTTAACTTTTGATCATTTGTCATTTTAAACGATCCATACCAGCTTTCTGAAGAATAAGTAGCAAGGTTTAGAATTGCTCTAATAACTCCCCCATAGCACCTGTTTTGCCTTAATCTCCTCTCTTCTCATGTCCTGATTCCATAAACACAAGAATTTAAGTCTCCATGAGAGAATTGCATTTCTTGTTTTTGAAAAGCGTTACTCTTCCTGTTTTGCCCCTTTGATTTTTCTCTTAATGTGTTTCTAATCTTAGGAATCGGATGTGCAAGGACATCAAGTGGCTGCTAGGTTCTCCCACATCCTACAGAAGGATGCCTTCCTGGTGTTTCGCTCCCTGTGCAAGCTGTCCATGAAACCGCTAGGGGAAGGCCCCCCAGATCCAAAGTAAGCCCTCAGCAGTTTTTGGCCATCTGCAACCCAGCGACCCAGGAGCGCATGGTCTGTGTTTTGTCCTCCCCTGGATTCCACAAGTCAGTGCTCTGTGGTGGTGTGGGATGGTTTCGCAACTTTCCAGGCTCATGCAGTTACTACTTTGCTTTCACACTGAATTGTCTATCTCCACTAAGCAAAAGCTTGCCAACTTTTGTTTTTGTTGGCATATATGTTGAGGTAATTAGTATATAGAACATGTCCCCTTCCTTTTTATAGACTAATGGATTTAACCTCCTGGCAGGGGCTGTAGAGGGATAGGATGCCTACAAGCTCTGTTTCCTGCCCTGCTGGGAAATCTGTCCTTCATGGATAGAGATTTAAGCCCCAGATTCGATCCAGGGAAGCCAAATGTTTTTCTGTAGTGCACAGGTTAGCCCGAGGGTGTCAGTGCTATGGGGGAAGAAAGCAGTCTGCATTCTAACCTCAGCTCCTCAGTTCAAGAAAAGCCGCAGGGCTATCAGAGTGACTGAACTTCATCTGAAAAATGGGAAGATGGAAAATCACTCTGTAGGACTGATTGAATAAGATGAGATGGGTGTTATCCTGAGCATAGGAACTTGAACTTTATAAACAATCAGTCTTACTGTCATTATGACTCATCATTAACAATCCCCAGTCCTTCTACTGAGAGTTCTGCTAGTATTGTGACAACTGTTAGAAAAACAGTTTATGACTATTTTCCTTTATTTTTATTTTTTATTTTTTTGACACAGTCTCACTTATTTAGCCCAGTGTGGCCTGGAGCTCCTGATCCTCTTGTCTCAGCTTCCTGAGTGCTGGAATTACAGGCATGTGCCACCATGCCTGGCCGAAATTTTCCATTTCTTACCATCCTTGAACTTGTGGCAGGGGGCTGTTGTTGTGAGGCTGGTGGATAAAGAGAGTGAGGAGAGTGGGGCCGAGGTCTCCTCTTCACATGAGTGATGTGAAGTTATTGACTTTATCAGTCTGACTGTGGAGCTGGGTCTCCAGACTCCACTGACATTCACTTTGCTCCTGCTCCATTCTGTTTTGTGCTTGGGAGAGACAAAAAGCATTGGAATTGACTGCTTTTCTTCTCAAAGGTTCCAAGGTTCCAAGAGGACTCACCTGGTGCCCTGTGTCCTTTTTCTGCTGACATTTTGATGTTATTGCCACTTTTTAACTGGCCTTAGAAAATACTGCTCATCAGCCAGACACGGTAGCACATGCCTTTAATCTCAGCAACTTGGGAGGCAGAGGCAGGATTGCAAGTTTGAGACCAGAGGCAGCCTGCGTAACTTAATGAGACTCTGTCTCAAGATAAAAAATAAAAAAGGGTCTAGGAGTACAGCTCAAGGGTAGAGAGCTAGCAAAGTATGTGCAAGGCACTAGGATCAACCCCCCAGTATCACAAAAAACAAAAACAACAAAAAAAGAATTCTACTCAATAGAGAAACAAGGCTTCTTAAGAAATACAGTATTTTTGCTGGGTGTGGTGGCACCAACCTATAATCCCAGCACTCTGTCTTAAAAACCAGATGAGCACACAGAGACATTTCTGTTTCCCATTTCCTCTCAGACTTGTCATGGTTTTCCCTTTTTTCCCAGATCCCACGAGCTGCGTTCCAAGGTGGTCTCCCTGCAGCTGCTCCTGTCTGTGCTGCAGAACGCTGGCCCTGTCTTCAGAACCCACGAGATGTTCATCAATGCGATCAAGCAGTACCTCTGCGTGGCCTTGTCCAAAAACGGCGTCTCTTCAGTGCCGGATGTCTTTGAGCTCTCTCTCGCCATTTTTCTTACTCTTCTTTCAAACTTTAAAATGCACTTGAAAATGCAGATAGAGGTACAGACTCCAAGCTAACTTTGTTTACTTGATGGCATTCATACCATGTGAGAAGACTTCTAGTGACATGGTCACCACAGTTCATTACCCAGTCTGTTTGCTGGTACTCCCAAAAGGAATTTTTGAATGCATGAGAGAATACTTTTGCATAAATGTTCTACCCTTAAATCTTGCACACCTTTCATTTTGACCAAAGGTTTAAGATGTATGGTTTATCTCCTAGGCTTGGACCCCCGCCCCAAATATGTCTGTGTGGCCTGCAAATTATTTTAAATAACTTGACTTAGTTGCCAGGTTGAGAAATTATATTTTACATGAAAATCCAGATTTCTGGTTTCTCTCAATCACTATACATGTGGGTCCTGCAGTTGTCCCTGGCAATTCTGGGTGAGAGCCTAGCAGCAACTCCTCCCATCATAGTGTCCCCACCCTGCTAGCTGGACCCTGATCAGGCCAGGGTTCCCATGCTCTTTTAGCAGTAAGTGTGCACCCCTCTTTTCCCTCCCCAGGGTACCGCACTTATTACAGGCTCTACCTGGTTTTGAAGACTTTGGAGTTTTTGAGTCCTAACTGAATTGTGTTAATCCTTCTTTGTCTTCATGTCATATAGGTCTTTTTCAAAGAGATTTTCCTGAACATTTTAGAAACATCCACGAGTTCTTTTGAGCACAGGTGGATGGTCATTCAGACCCTGACGAGAATCTGTGCAGGTGTGTTGCCGGCGGGTGCTCATCCATTAGATGCCTTGGAAATGCTTTTGACCCTGAAGCCACTTTAAGACCTCTAATTCCTCCTTGTAGAGTTTTAATGAAGGGTTGAGAACATTGTTCCCTAAAAGGCTCATTCTTACCTAGTGACAAGTCCCACCTCACCTGTCCTGTTTAGAGGATGACGATCTCAGGCCAATTTGCTGGGGACTTCTGGTGTAAGTGCTAAACCTCCCATGTCCCAGAAAGCCCCTAATTCTGGTAAACTGGGATGCCCACTCACCCTATGTGGAAGCTGAGCACTGTTTAGTCACAGGTCCCAAGTTATTGATGCTGCCAATTGGTGCTCTTGAGGGAAACTTGGATTGACCTTACACCATATGCAGGGCCTTGCATGTACTAGGCAAGCGCTCTGTTACTGAGCTACCCCCGCAGCCATGTGAGCCCCTCTTTTAATGAGGAAATTGAACTTCGGAGAGGTGTAATGGATTGCCAGAGATTTCAGTTAGCACAGAGGCGGGCCTAAGAACAGGAGCCACCTCTAGTACCTCTGACAAGCACTTCCTGCCTCAGGTATTGCCACCTGAGCCTGGCATTTACTGGGGAAAATTTTTGGCAAAGAAGTCTTGTTTTATATGAAAACATGATGGCTGTTTGTCCTTGATCAGAATTTCTAATGCTTACATGTTTTTTCCCAAGATGCCCAGTGTGTTGTGGATATTTATGTCAACTACGACTGCGATTTAAATGCGGCTAACATTTTCGAGCGCCTGGTAAATGACTTGTCCAAGATTGCTCAGGGAAGAAGTGGACATGAGCTGGGCATGACGCCTCTGCAGGTGAGGCAGCCGCGGACACCCACTCACACTGCGTGGCCACACGTTTCAGTGAGCCGATGACTGAGTGCCGCCGTGTGCCAGGTCCTGCACTCGGTGTGGGAAGGCAGCAGTGAGCAGACAAGTGCATGAGCACGCACACGCTGCCTGCTGTCGTGAGACACCTGTGAAGCAGTGAGTTGTCAGGGGGTGACAGGTGCTACAGAGAAGAATAGAGCAGGGAGGACAGAGAAGTGCTGGAGGTGGGGTGCTATAATTCTTAACGGGGTCATCGAGGTGGTTTCCCTGAGACGGTGACACTTGAACAGAAACCCATAGGAAGCAAGTCCATTTCTCAGTCAGCTTCCAGAGAGTGTGAAAAGCAGGGCTCAGGCTCCACTACAGCCAAAGAACTTGTGTGTTGTTAGGAGCTACCTGAGTACTAGAGTGCCTGTGCGGAAAGGAGGGTCTTAGAGTCCCCGTGGGAAGGAAGTGGTCAGAGTGTCTGTGAGCCCCCTGCATTTATCTACAGAATTTTGATGTATGGTTTTTCCCCTGAAAGTCAGGATCATTATGGTCACAGAGTGCTCTGTAGTGCTGGCAATGTTGTAATGAATCTAAAATGGTTGCATTTTTTCTTTTAGATTATCTGTAACTCATATTCGGTTTTTTATTAAGAAATACTATTTAGGGCTGGACACTGTGGTGCATACCTGTAACCCCAGCAACTCAGGAAGATCACAAATTCAAGGCCAGAGGGAATCTATATAACTTAGCAAGACCCTGTCTCAAAATATGAAATACAAAATGGGCTGGGATTGCTGCTCAGTGGTGGAGCACTTGCCTGGCATGTGCCAGGTCCTGGGATCAGCATCCCCCAGTACCATACACAAAAAAAATTACTATTTAGCAAGGCATGACGGCACATGCCTGTAATGTCAACACTTAGGAGGCTGAAGCAGAAAAATTAAGGAGTTCGAGGCCAGCCTGGGCTACATAGTGAGATGCTGTCGAGAGGCCGGGGGGTGGGGGGGGAGGGAGGGAGGGGGAAAGAAAGAGAGAGAGAGAAAACAGAAGAGAAATATTTTATTTTAAAAAATCAGTATTCTAGTGCATGCCTGTAATCCCAGCGACTCATGAGGCAGAGGCAGCCTGCACAACTTAGCGAGACCCTGACTCAAAATGAAAAGTAAAAAATGAGTTGTGGGTGCAGCTCAGTGGTAGAGTGCTTGCAGAAGCATGTATGAGGATCCTGGTACCAGAAAAAAAGAAAGAAAGAAAGAAAGGAAAAGAAAAAATAAAACAATATTCTTATTTATCTGTAGGGTGAACCCAAAAATGGAATGCATTTGTGGGTGTATAGTAGATAAATTCTGGCCAGAAATCCTCATTTGCTACATAATTCAAGGTTCTTTTTTCAGGGTCACAGTTTAAGATCCTGTTATTTAAAGTTTAAGAGGGGTTGTTTTTATTTGCTTTTTATTGTACAAGCAATGAATGAGAACTTTCTTTTAAAAACCCAAGTAACAGCTGGGCAAAGTAGCATACATGTGTAATCCCAGTGGCTCGGGAGGCAGAGGCAGGAAGATCATGAATTTGAAGCCAGAGGCAGCCTATGCAACTTAGTCAAGACCTTGGCTCAAAATAAAAATTAAAAATGAACTAGGAGTACTGCCCAATGGTAAAGTATTTCTCTAGCATGCATGAGGCCATGGGCTCAATCCCCCAGTACCAAATACTAAAATTTAAAAAAAGAATAAGCCGGGCGCTGTGGCTTACACCTTTGATCCCAGTGGCTCAGGAGGCAGATGGCAGGAGGATCACAGGTTCAATGCCAGAGGCAGCCTGTGTAACTTAGCTAAACCCTGTCTCAAAATTAAAAAAAAAAAAAAAAAAAAAAAGGATCAAGAGTGCATCTCAGTGGTAGAGCACTTGGAAAGTGTATTCTAGGCCCTGGGTTCACCTCTCAAGTACCGAAAAATCAATCAATCAATCCAGATAGCATTGTTTGTTTTAGGAAATCATACATCTCATGTTTCTATTGCTGGGGTGCTTACCAAGATGACCTTTCGAGACCCAAGGGTTTTGATGTGTTCTTCAGATGTGCCCTTCATACACATGTCAGCTGTTAACCTTCCCCTGGGTTCCATCCTCCATAGTACTGAATGTCAGTGATTATCTGGTATGCTCATAGGATTCCCTGAGAGCCTCTACCTGCCTGTCTTTAATTTGTCTTTGAAGTCTCTGTGTTGTGTTACTTTTGACCTTTAGGAGCTCAGTCTGAGGAAGAAAGGCCTAGAGTGCCTCGTGTCCATTCTCAAGTGCATGGTGGAGTGGAGCAAGGACCTGTATGTGAACCCTAACCACCAAACCAGCCTTGGTGAGAGAGCACTGCTGTTGACCCCTCTATTCCAAGTCAGCCACTTCCCACTGCCAGGAAGTGAGCAAAGCATTTGAGTTTGCGAAATCCCTACCTACAGTATTTTAAAGGCTCTGCTTTTTAATCCCTCTGGAATGTTGGGAGGAAATGGTGTGAAGTTTTTGCTCCAAATTTTTTTAGTAGGCTCTCCTTCCCTCACTGGTTTGAAGTATCGCCTTTATGATATACCAAATTCTCCTGTGCATGTAAGTTTGCTCCTGAATTTTCCCACTCTGTTCTATTGATTTGTCTGTTCTTGCACAAATACCACACTTTTCAAATTATCGGAGAATCATAAAATAAGCTTGGCTGCCTGGGAGAGCAGGTCTTTCTGCTCATGGTTCTTTAAGTGTCTTGACTGTTTGTGCATTTTAGAATTAGTCTGTTAAGTTCCATGAAAAAAGAAGTTTCTAAGTGATCATGAGGTTTCCTGCTTCTGTTCCTTCAAGTACAAACTTGCTGCTATTGGAGTTCAGAAATGTAACTGTGAAGCTAGAGTGCTCTTGTCCACACTCATGTCCCATTTGCTTATTTGGCTTCATTTGCTATGTCACTACAGGTCAGGAGAGGCCCACGGATCAGGACATGGGGGATGGGAAAGGCCTTGACATCACAAGACGGTGCAGCGTGACATCAATGGAGTCCACAGTGTCCTCAGGGACCCAGATGACCATTCAGGATGACCCAGAGCAGTTCGAGGTCATCAAGCAACAAAAGGAAATCATTGAGCATGGCATTGAGCTGTAAGTGTGGCTGCTGCTCTGGTGGCATCTCTTGGGGCCTCTGTGATGGATTTCTCTGGGGGAAATGCCTGTGACCACGGCTCATGCTGGTGTGTGAGGCAGGCACAGGGACCGAGCCTGGGAGTATGCAGGTGAGGAGAGAAAATCGTGATGCCTTGGTGGGGTTTATAGGGCCATGCTTTCCTCTGCATATGACACAATTAAACCAGCTTAGAAAACACAGAAAATTATAAAGCAGAAATATAAAACTCATTCATAAAACTGCTGCCTAAGCCAGGTGTAGTACTGCATGCCTCAAATAAAGGAACCCCAAAAATGGATCGTCTGGGCTGTTCTGGTAGATCTTATGGACATCCGGGCTCTGGACTCCTTTTCCCCATCTGCTACACTACCCTAAGCACATAATTTTCATCTTCAGGGTGCCCTCACAGTGTGGGACAGCTGCTGGAGCACTAGGCATCACACGTGTGTTCTAGAGAAGGTGGGGGAAGGGAAAGCAGAGTCCACCTTCTCTCCGTGTCAGCTTTGGTTAAGGCTCCTTCCTAGAGGTGCCCCCACCACTCCTGCCCATATCTCACTGGCTCAAACTTGGTTACATGGCCATGCTCCATTTAAGGGAACCAGGGAAACAACTTTTATCCCAGGTGGTCACGTGGTGGGCTGAGTCAGAAACTGGCCGTGGAATTTGGGGACGCTACAGGACACATAGGTCCTTACTGGCTTATCTGTGATGAGTTGCTTGTGGTGTTCTGTCATGGTTTACCTCAAATGCCAGTTTTCCTGTGCTCCTGGTTTTGAAGCAAGCCACCCGTGTTCCCTTTCCTTTTGAAACAGCTTCAACAAGAAGCCTAAGCGAGGGATCCAGTTTCTTCAGGAGCAGGGCATGCTGGGAGCACCAGTGGAGGCCATCGCCCAGTTCCTGCACCAGGAGGAGCGTCTTGATTCTGTAAGGCTGTGGGGAGGCCCGCCCAGGGCTCTGTCCAGGGACTGGGTTCTTGCTGGTGGCACCTCGAGGCCAGCTAGCCCAGAGTGTAGTCTATTGTCTACCCTCTGGTCACTGCACTCCTGCTTATCCTGCGGGCCGGGGCTGTAGGACCTTCCACCTAAACTTGCCTCTCAACCCATGGATGCACATCTGGTAGAATAGGGTCAGAGCTACAAACTGCTCTTCGAGAAGGCTGCCCATCAGCAGCTTGCCTCCCTCCTGATCGTGCCCCATTGTCCCCTCTTTTTAGGCCTCTTCCATGGTGGGACAGCCTGCCTCTGGAATGGGCTGGGGGTGGGCAGCCCAGGCTTTTCCTGGCTTCCCAGCAGTCCATTCTGCTGTGGGCATTTCTGGCCAGTATGTTGTGGTCACACTTCCCCCACTGGCTGGCTTCTTGCTGTGGGTTTGTGTTTGATGGTTTCTGGGTGTGAGTGAGTGTGCATGTTTCAGACTCAAGTGGGCGACTTTCTGGGAGACAGCACGAGGTTCAACAAGGAGGTGATGTATGCCTACGTGGACCAACTGGACTTCTGTGAGAAGGACTTTGTCTCAGCCCTCAGGACGTTCCTGGAAGGTTTCCGCCTCCCTGGGGAAGCGCAGAAGATTGACCGGTTGATGGAGAAGTTTGCTGCAAGATACATAGAATGTAACCAAGGGTGAGCCCTGGGTTTAAGTCCCCTGACCACATTTCTTTTACCAGTCTCAGAGCAGTAATCTTGATTTGGTTGGGGCTTGGGTTCAATCTTTCTAAATCTGTGCCAGGCAATTAAAATTTCTATTCACTGTGTGCCATGCTCTATGCGAAGGGATTACCTCACATAGAACCTTTTAGCAACCTTCTTTGTGTCCCCATGCTACAAACAAGGAGAGGTCAAGTAACTTGTCCAAGATCACACAGCTAAAGCCCATGCTATTAACTACTATAAAAGAGTTATTTTGTGAGTTGGTAGGAAGAAATTGAGTACCTCTTCTCTAATCTATAGGCCCACCACCCTGGTGTCTGATCTCATCTGATCTTAGAAGCAAAGCAGGGTCAGCCTGGTTAGTCTTTGGGTGGGAGACTTCCTAGGAATACCAGGTGCTATAGACTCAGGAGAAGGACCCAGAAGCCCACTCCCAAAACAGTGAGCCATTGAAAACACTATGAATAGCAGAGAAGCACTGTCAGACATAATGGCAGGCATGACACAGTGTCAAGTAGTGTTTTGTTCTGTTGTACATAGGGTTGCTGTGAGTTGGACCATTACTTTACAGAACCTAACCACAACAACATCCCCAATCGAGAACAGCTCCCTGATTTAATGTGTGACATAGATCTCAATGATTTTTGGTTTCTCTTTGATTACATATGATAAACAGGTTGTAGAAATGGCTAAATAACTTAAAAACTGCCAAACTACATTTTTCCAGTCCTAGAGTGTTGAACCCAGGTACTTGCACATGCTAGGCAAGTGCTCCATCACTGAGTTGCACCCCCAGCCTCTTTCTTATTTTTCATTTTGATACAGGATCTTACTAATTGTGTAGGCTGCCTCTGGACTTGAATTCAAGGTCCTCTTGCCTCTGTCTCCTGAGTTGCTGGGATTATGTGCATGTGCCACAGTGCCTGGCCAAGGTACATGATTTTATCTTGGGTTATTTTTTGATATGTGGGTTCTGATTTTGTAGGAGTAGTCAGTAGAAAAGGAACCAATTTTATTAAGCACATCCTGTGAGTCACCCATGCCATGAGTTTTAGGTACATTTCATTTAGTCAGGTTACCCTATAGTACTTGCTGTTTTACACATGGAAAACTGAGGTTCTGGAAGATTGACCAACCTGTCCAAAATTAATCAGTTAGTAAGTACCATATTCAGGATTGAATATGAACTAGTCTAACTCAGAAGTCATGCCCTACCCACTGTCCATGAAATTGTGAATATCTACATATACTGTGACCATGAGGTGGATATTGTTCAGTGGAAACACTTCGGTAACAATTTTGCCTCTGGGTCAATTCGCTTTTCTTGTTAGCAGGCCAGTGTGTGGCCAGCTCTCCTCAGGAGTGGCCTGTCAGCAGAGGCAGCCTCTGTTCGTTTTAACCTAATGAGCATCACAGTTCACTGGGAAGGCATAATTAGATGTTGCTGACTTGAAATGTACCCTGTGTGGACCTGGTGGCTTTGCTGTTTTCCCTAGTTGGTGAACATGTGCCCCGTTAACTCTCCCACTGGGATACAGGCCTTTCACTGTACTTATCAGATCTCACCCTCCCTAGTGGGGCAACTTGGATGAGCTTTTCAGTTTCAGATCATGTGTTACGAAGGTGGACATCTGCATGTTTTTATCTTTATCTGCTAAAGGCAAAAAAGTCAGATTTCACCAGTATATTGTTTAGAACGCTGGGATTTAGCTCAGTGGGTAGAGCGCTGCGCTGCAGTCTCTGAGGCCCCGAGTTCAATTCCGAGCACCGCAAAAATGGGAGAAGGGCCTGGCAATCCACTCCCAAGGCAGTCCCGAAGCACTCAGCCATTGAAAACCCTATGAGGGTCGCTATGAGTCGGATACCGACTCGATGGCACACAACAACAACAACAATTGTTTAGAACAGCATAAATGTTTTCCTTTGTATTTCTACTGTTAATTATCAGAGTTGATAATCTAAACTCTAAATAACTAATAATTAAACAGCTATTTTACTCATCTTTCTTCCATGTCTCATGTGGTGCAGGCACAAAGTTGATGCTCTCAGGTTGAGACCAGAGAGGCACTTAGCATGCAAAGTGTAAGGAAGCCTCACTGTCAGGGTCAGCCAGAGCAGAATGGGCACCCAGGAATCAGGATCTCCCAACATCTGTACTCACTTGCCTCATCTTGTCTTCCCTCACTCTAGTCTTGGCCTAGGATGTTCCTCTAGGGTCTTCTTTAAAAACTACTTTGCTGGGGATGGTGGCACATGCCTATAATTCTAGCTCTCATGAGGTGGAGGCAGGAGGATCACCATTTTGAGGCCAGCCTATACTACATTGCAAGTTGGAAGCCATCCTGGGCTATGTAGTGAGACCTTGTCTTAATTAATTAATTAATTCACCTCAAAACTACTCAGAGAATACCAGAATCAGACACATATTTAATTAGCTTTTTTTTTTTTTTTGTACTCTGAGTCCTTAATTATTTTTCAGTGGCAAAGAAAGCTTGAAAACTCTTCACTGGCTTGGCACTGTGGGGAGCAGCAAGCCTACTTTTAGTGCCCTATTTCCCCAGTAGCTATTTCTTGCAAATCTCTTCACCGTGAATGTTCTTTATATCTGGATTCTTTTCTTTTAGGCAAACTCTGTTTGCTAGTGCTGACACTGCGTATGTCCTAGCATATTCCATTATTATGCTAACTACAGACTTGCACAGTCCTCAGGTAAAATATTCTAATGATTCGTGCATTGTAGTAGCCAATTAAGTAGCTTTATTTGGGCACTTAGATGATTTTAAAATGATTTTTTTAATACTTTTTGGATTTCAGGTAAAAAATAAAATGACAAAAGAGCAGTATATTAAAATGAATCGGGGTATCAATGATAGTAAAGATTTGCCAGAGGAGTATCTCTCCAGCATCTATGAAGAGATAGAAGGCAAGAAAATTGCAATGAAAGAAACAAAAGAGCATGCAATTGCAACGAAATCTACTAAGCAGAGTAAGGTCTAGTGACAAGTTATTTCTATTAATTCTGAGTGTATTAGACTGCACTATTAAGTATGCTAGCCATGAGTTTAATTTGCATATCTAGGTACCTGCATGGGAAATGTGATTAAATTAGTTATTATGATTATGTTGGGTTTTTCATAATATAACTATCTTGCTAAATATGTGATTAGGAACAGGAGGGAATTTAAAATAAGTAATTTAAGTGGTAAGGTACCCGCCCCCAAGTGTTCTTTAGAATTTTAATTCCAGTGGTAATTATGCCAACCTTGATTAGAATTCTATTAATCAGCCCCCTGTGAAGCTGTTGGTTTCTCTCTTTGAAGACAGTGGAGTGCAGTGGTTTGCAACATAGGTACTAGAGCCATGCTCACTGCCCTTGGTCATGTCCCAGCTCAAGTACCTCTACAAGCTTTGTGGCTTTGGGTCAGTCACCTCACTGTTCTGCCTCACTTTTCCCGTATGAAAAAGGGTGATAATATTTGTAACAGGCTCCTGAGATGGTTGGGAGGATTTGTGAACTAAGCATTATAAACCTTTTGAAGTACTCAGCAGTTGCTAGCTGCTGCTCATGCCCTTCCTTCTTTATAGGTGTGGCTAGTGAAAAGCAGCGGCGGTTGCTATACAATTTGGAGATGGAGCAAATGGCTAAAACAGCTAAAGCCCTGATGGAAGCTGTGAGCCATGCCAAAGCTCCATTTACAAGTGCCACGCACTTGGACCACGTCCGGCCAATGTTCAAAGTGAGTACCCTGAGAAATTAGCCTGGGGCTCAGCCTGATTCCGTAGTTAGCCAACTGAAAGGTGACCATCACAATCCCAGTTGTAAAGAGATTGAGGAGAGAGGAGAAGCCAGAGGGAGTCCTTACTGCACGTCCCTTAGTGATAGAGGGGAAGTGCCAGCACCAGTCATGGACTCTGCTGTCAGGCTAGATTTGAATCTTGGCCTGCCACTTTATGACTGTATGACTTGGTCAGGTTACTCACCCACTCTTATCTGTTATCATCTGTCCAATGAGGACAAATCCAGAGTTGCTGTGAGAGCTTCCAGAGGATTGAATGAATTAGTAATTATTCAGGCAAAAGATAAAAGGATAGTTTTATTGGGACATCTCACCTCAGTGACTTCAGGGTTTGTTTTTCAGGTGAGAGTAGGTGGAAGAAAGAGTAGCTGAAGTCTCTGTTTTTAAAATGTCTAGTAAAGATACATGTTCTGTATTCACAGCACATTATTTTTCTCTAAGATATTTCTTTTTTATTTGTTTTGTTTTGTTTGGTTTTGTCTGAGATGGGGTCTTGCCATGTTACCAAGGCTGGCCTTAAACTTCCTGTGTAGCCCTTGCTGACCTCCAGCTCTCCACCTTCCTTCTCTAGCCTCCCAAAGGTTAGGATTATAGGCCTGTACTACCGCACCCCTCTCTAAGAAGTTTTTATATTAACTGTTAGGTGATCGCTTCTAGAATTTGTGACCTTTTATTTCCAAGGAATTCACAGGAAAGTTGGGAGAAAAGTAAAGTCTATATAATTTGAATTAGGAGCTTTTCAATAAACCAAGATTATAGAGCATAAATTACTTTTGCATGCCCACTTCTAATTGGTAATGGCTGACTGGTGCACTGTGTAAAGAAGGACTTTGAAGCCCCATCTACATTTAGCAGGGAATGAAATCTCCATTGATTGGTTAGTGATGTCTCCTATAGGCACAGATAGATATAGTAGTGACACGCCAGCCATGATTGACAATCCTTCTTTTAGAACTGTATGTTTAGTAATTAATATGTTTGTAGTGATCACTTTGACCATAGTTGAAGAAGAATTGTTTTGTATCGTGAGTGAAATAGATTGAAATCAAAATAGCAGTCAACTTGGCAGCCTGGCTGTTCCCCGAAGAGTGTCCTCTAAGTGCACTTTCCATGCTAAAATTCTGGATACTACTGATACCTGCCCTTTTTGGTAGCTGGTATGGACGCCACTGCTGGCAGCCTATAGCATTGGACTACAGAACTGTGATGACACTGAAGTGGCCTCCCTGTGTTTGGAAGGTATCCGATGTGCAATCCGAATCGCCTGCATCTTCGGAATGCAGGTGAGTGTAAGTGAGCAAAGCTCCATAGATACCACTGGACTGTGTTCTTTTAGATCTGACAAAACTTAGAAACTACCAGAAATTTCTAGGTAAACCAAGAATCTCAGCAAACTACTTACTCATTCCCACTGAGAAAGAAGACATACATGGCTTTGTGCTGATAATAGGTTCATTAGGGGAAAATGCTAGAGGTTTGGATTAAAACCTTCTGTAAGAGTAAGTAGGGTCCAAACCACGTGATTAGATATGACAAAACAGGCTTTCTGTCCATCTACCTAACTTATCTACCTTCGTGCTTATGATAGTTTTTCTTGGCTGGGGGTATAACTCTGGTAAAAGTGTGTGATTAGCAAGCTGAAGGTCCTTAGTTCAGTCTCCAGCATCCTCCCTTCCTAACTTGTTTTCTCCTTTTAAAATCCACTTATATTGTAACTTCCTTTATTGCCCATTCTTCTCTAGGAAAACAGTTCAATCTAAGATTAATATGTCTATAAGCCTTTTTTGAATCTTGAAAATTTCAACAAGTAGATACAATCCTCAAGCTCTTATGAAATCAGGGAGTCATTGTCCATCCCATGAATTACTTTCTAGGTCAGTAAGAATTTGCAGAAATTTAAGACCGAGGACCATGGCTTATGCTTATAATCCCAGCTCCTAAGGAAGTGGAAGCAGTAAGATCCCAAGTGTGAGGCCAGAGGCATCCTGCATAACTTAGTGAGACCTGTCTCAGAGTAAAAAATAAAAAAAGGACTGAGGGAATGTGGCTCAGTGGTAGGTTACTTGCCTAGCATGCATGAGGCCCTAGTTCAGTGCCCCAGTACTACAAAAAAAAAAAAAAAAGAGGAAGGAAGGAAGGAAGGGCAGATGGACAGACAAAGGAATAAAGGCAGAAAGGAAGGAAGGAGAAAAAGAAGAATTTGTACAAATTTGTTTTGAAAGCTTCAGTTTTCTGATCCCATTCCTCTTACAATTAGGCATTTTCTTTTGTGCCAAGAAGTCAGACACCTATGGTATCAAAGCTCATTTTGGTATTTCTCCATGCTAGTGATACTGACCCAGCTAACTTCTCTCTAAAATACCATTGCTTCCATCATTCGTGGACTTCAGAGGGTAGACCTACCTTACAGGATTGTTGCAGATCCTAGGATTTACTTGATGGTCTTGACATTCAACAGAAAGAATTGGGCTGGGGATATAGCTCAGTGGTAGAACGCTTGCCTAGCATGTGCAAGGCCCTGGGTTCCGTTCCCAGTACAGTAAAAAAAAAAATAAGATAAAATAAGAGATGTAATGTAAGACAGACAAGTGGGATTGAAGTAATTGGGAGACCAAAGCCATTTTTCGAGTTCTTAGCTGTGTGGTGGTACCCAGGGAGCCTGGGTCCTCCAGTGGCAGGAGCATACCAGTGTGGAACAGCTGGTGTACAGGTGAACATGTCAGAGGCCAGTGCTCCAGCCTGGCTGTGCAGATGTGGCTGTGCTGCAGGTGGGATCACAGTGCTCCCTTGCACTTCCATTTCAGCTGGAGCGGGATGCCTACGTTCAGGCCCTTGCTCGCTTCTCCCTGCTGACAGCCAGCTCCAGCATCACAGAAATGAAGCAGAAGAACATTGACACCATAAAGACACTTATTACTGTGGCTCACACTGATGGCAACTACCTTGGGAACTCCTGGCACGAGGTGTGTGTTTCTTTGCCTCTTTTCAAGTAGGATGACTTCCAACCTTTTTATCAGCATTGAGCTCTCCTGGTCATTTTTGTTTTTAGTGAAGTTAAGTCTAGCTTTACCTTAGGAATCCAAAAGTTGGCCATGAAGACATGCTCAGTGCCTTCTGGATACTACAGCAGAGAATAAATTAATAAATATATGGCATAAGGCCAAATATGGTAAGTGCTAAGGAAAAAAACTCTGTGACTGGGGTGGTGCTGCAGACCATGATCAAGAGAGTTTAGAGAAGTTCTCTCTGGCGGGCACACCCATGCCTGATCTGAGCATTGCAGGAGTGAGCCAAGGAGAGGCTGCACTCCAGGCATAAGGAACAGCAAGTGCAAAGGCCTTTGGGTCGTACCATAGGTGGCAAGTTAAAGGAGGCTCATGGAGACCAGTGAAGCTAGTGTGTTGTGACTAAGGAGAATAAGGTGTTTAGGGGCAGATGGACTAGATCAGACGACATGGAGTGAGTGGTGTGGTGGGTAGAATCCTCTACCCCAGTGGAATAGTTTTCTCTATTAAGCACTTACTAAGTTTGCATAAACATTTATATGGCATAACCCCACTCTACCAACTTTGCTTATTGCTCTTTTTAAGAGTTGGAAATAGTGCATCATAGTGTGTCTTCAAGACCCACACACAAAGGGCTGTGTAGCCAGGACTCTCCATGCCACTGACCGGTCATTTTGTCCTCTGGGGAAGTCATCCTGAGGTGCTCAGGTTTATTCTTACCATGAGAATCTGCATGTTTCAAAGAATGCCTCAGTGACCTAAGATTGCAGTGCCCTTTTCCAAACTGTGAAGTAAGAACTCATTTTGTCATCCTTTCTTTTCTTAGATCTTGAAATGCATCAGCCAGCTGGAGCTTGCTCAGCTGATAGGAACCGGAGTGAAGACCCGCTACCTGTCTGGGTCTGGGCGTGAAAGAGAAGGGAGTCTGAAGGGCCACACGTTGGCAGGAGAAGAGTTCATAGGCCTTGGCCTCGGTAAGAAATCAGGGCTCATGGCGTACCGGCATGGAATCACAGGTTAAACAGGATGAAACCCTTCTTGTCTTGTCAGGACTCTCACGTGAACTGCCTCTTCCTTACATGCAGGCTGACAGTGTGGCTATGCATGGGAATGACATGGTGCTTTTCCTCTCTTAATTGTGATTCAGCTGTTAAGTAAAGTGTCTGTTTCACCAAAATCAGTAGGGTATATTATTGTTTGTTCTTTTTTTTTTTTTTTTGGTACTGTGTTGAACCCAGGGCCTCACGCTTGCATGCTCTGCAAGTGCTGAACCATTGGGCTGCACCCTCAGCCCTTTTTTTTTTTTCCTTTTTGAGACAGGATCTTGCTAAGTTATGCAGACTATCTCTGGTCTCGAACTTGCAATCCTCCTGCCTCTGCTTCCTGAGCCACTGGGATTACAGGCGTGCATCACCACACCTGGCCTTACTGTTCTTTCTCTACATGAAACCAGAGTAGTGGAAGCCATTTGCTTGAAAAAGGTCCCGGCTCTAGTACCTGATCTGAGAGTGGCATGTCCAAGTATCTCTGCCTCTTAGAGGGTAGATCCCAAATCCCCTCCCTTGTTCATGGGGGCAGGGCTATTAAACAATGTTCTTATGCATATAAAATTATTATTATTTCTGAACTCTTCTTTTATTGATACAGCAGAATAATAGTAGGGTAAGCAAATATACCAGGTCACATTCTGAGGACTCAGCTTATATATTTTAATTCAGTTAATCCTCGTAACAACTCAATGACATTGGGACTTTTATTTCTCCCCGTTTTGTAGTTGGGAAAACTGATGCACAGGGAGAAGTGACTTGAGCAAGGTCACACGGCAAGGTAGTAGCTGACGCAAGGTTTAAACCTGGGTAGTCAGTGTATGGTGGGGAGACATCCAGGACTGGGCAGTGCTTGGAGTAACACAGTACAGCAGTCTTAAAAACCCAAAGTCGGGGGAGATGGAGGCTAGAGCAGCACTCACTTTTTCACGGGCTTGTGAGGGTGGCTAGAATAAAATCCTGCACAGCTTGTCCAGCATCTTGCAGATGTGAGCCATTGTGAGTGGGGATTCCAATTTGTTTTCCTAAAATAGGAGAGTAGGCCTTTAATACTGTAACAGTACAAAAGGCTGTAGAGTTTTGGGAGGTGGTTGGTACAAATAAAACAGCATGTAATTTGTATTTTAAATGCCAGTACATAAGTTTAGTTTTATTCTATCATCAGTAAGGATTTTTGCTAGGTTTTTTTTGTTTTGGCTGGCCTGTGGAACTGTTCTCATGTATGGCCCTTGTCTCTGCATATTGAGACAAAGGACACTTTGTTCTAAATACTGGACTTAGTTGGAAGTCGTGCTAATTTTATCCATCATGTTGCAGGTAATTTGGTGAGTGGTGGTGTAGATAAAAGACAGATGGCCAGCTTCCAGGAGTCAGTTGGTGAGACCAGCTCACAGAGTGTGGTTGTCGCTGTGGACAGGTAATGATTTTATTTTCCAGTGAGGCTGGACCACCCTGTGGTTTGGCGTCCTCTGTGTAGTTACGGGGCATGGCGATGCCTAATCTGTTTGACTATTGTGTTTTCTGCTCCAGATTGTTTAAGCTAGGAAAAATAAAGATGGAAAGCATGACCAAAGTGCTAGTAACTTTTACATTTCTTTGCATGAAACAACATCTTGGGTGTGTGGAGGATTTTTTGTTTATTTTTAAGACAGTGTCTTGTTATGCAGCCCAGGCTGTCCTTAAACCTATAAGTCTGCCCCCTCCACTTCCCAAGTGCTGAGCTTACCAACATGCACCTCCACATTCAGCTCCACACTTACCATTATTTTGATGCTGTTGGTTTCTAGGCTTTCTGTGGACGGGGGGGGGGGGGTAATGGAAATAAACTAAGTTAAGATAGCACTGCACTCACTATCTAAAGATTCAGCCATTTTAAAAATATCACTCAGGTTGTTGTTAGCTTTTGGTTAATTTCAGGTGTTCAGTTCTAGAAAAGTTGATTTTGATCACTTTTTGCCAGTGTTCTTGCCGCTCTTGCAGAGGAGCAGTTTTTCAGTGGTTCTCATTCTGCTGGTTCCCACTGATACCATGTCATGTGCTGTTAAATTTTGGTTCTTTCCCCACCCCTCTGGTATGTCTGTCACATTGTCTTTCCCTTGGTATAGGCTTTTCTGTCCTGAATTCAGTCCACCAACTCATTCTGTCCTTCTGATATCTTGTTTATTTGGGGGGAGGCACCAGACTAAAAGCATTTCCTCTGTACCTTTTCTGAAATTTGAGAAAGTCCAGCTTCTAGATCTAACTTGTATTTTATTATATCTGTAATGTCGCCCTAGAATTTTTACTGGCTCTACCAGATTGGATGGAAATGCAATAGGTATGTATTTGACTCACCTGTGACCAGTGCAGAACCTCACTTTGTGACTGCCTGTTACTAATGAAACTTTATACATGTTATTGGCTCTGGCCTGTAGTTGACTTTGTCCGTTGGCTGTGTGCCGTGTCCATGGATGAACTGGCTTCCCCCCACCATCCTCGCATGTTCAGCCTGCAGAAGATTGTGGAGATATCATACTACAACATGAATCGGATCCGGCTGCAGTGGTCACGAATATGGCATGTGATTGGAGATCACTTCAACAAGGTAACTTTTCACATTTAAAAAACACTTCACTGGTATCCAAAACAAAACAAAACTAGCTAAGTTCAAAGAAGAAGTAATGTAAAGAGCCCTATTTTTTGGGGTGCCATGATTTCCTGTGGAGTTAAAGACAAGATGATAGGAATAATGTCATACTTAGGTTTGGTAAAAATTCATGTAGAATGTATTAAAAATTCATTAGTATTTAAAATACTCCAGTATTCCATATCCACATACAGGCTAATACCACAAAGACCATTATAGTTGCAGGACAAACATATTGGGGCTTGGAGGCATTGTGAAATTCAAAAATTCCTCCTTAATGATCTAAGCTTAAGTTATATTCCATACAGTTGCACTATTAAATGTCATGATTTCTTGTATTCTGCCTCCAGTTACTACTTTGTGGAAACCTTTGTTGAGAAAATTAACTTTTGTTGTTGTTGTTGTTATTGTTTGTGGGGGGTCGGGCTGTTGGTTTTTGTTTTGTTTTGTTGGGAACAGGGTCTCATTGTGTAGCCCAGGCTGGCCTAGAACTTGTTATGAGGACCAGGCTGGCCTTGAACTCTCTATGATCCCCCTGCCTCAGCCTTTGAAGTGCTGGGATAACAGATGTGCACCACCACGCCCGGCTTTTTAAATCAGAAACAAGCCAAAGACGGCTATAACTGACAACTCTTGGGAGTAAGCCAGGCTTGACTTCCTTCTCTCCAGTAGAGGTTTCATTCTGTACATACAGAAATAAAATTTAGATATATGTTTTATCATAATAAAGTTGAGAAGAAAAAAGCAGTGAAAAGGTTGCATATATGTCTGTGTGATGTCGTTTGCTTCCTAAGGGAAAAGTAATAGCTTGATAACTCTATTTATCTACCAAAACATATTCTGTGATCTCAAGAAAATTTTCTCAGGCCTAGAGTTGAAATGTTACCCCACAGATACTTGGAAATTGTGTTAGTACAAAATAATCCAAAAGAGGAAGTCTCTTTCTCCCTTGAATAGAAGACAGTCATAAGAAATAGCCTGCTGTTGGGATGTAGAACAATTAGTGGTAAATGATTTGTAGCACTTGCATGATAGCACTTTTCATGATATAAATAAGTCACTGTCGCCGATTTAAAGCTAGCATTGAGCTGGGTGCCATGGTATACGCCTATAATCCCAGTAACGCGGCAGACTAAGGTAGAAAGATCAAAGGTTCAAGGCTGGTGGCAGCCTGTACAAGTTAGTAAGACCCTGACTCAAGAATAAAAAAAGGAGCTATGGATACACCTCATAGTAAAACTCTTGCTTGGCATGCGCAAGGGCCTGGGTTCAATTCACCCAATACTGAAATAGATAGATAGATAAATAGGTAGGTAGGTAGGTAGGTAGGTAGGTAGATAGATAGATAGAGCAAGCTAGCTAGCTAGCTAGAGCTAGATAGGTAGGCAGATAGATAGATGACTGATAGATAGATAGATGAGAGCTAGATAGGTAGGTAGGTAGGTAGGTAGGTAGGTAGATAGAGCTAGCTAGCTAGCTGGCTAGGTACATAGATAGATAGATAGATAGATAGATAGATAGATAGATAGATAGATAGGGGGAGCTAACTAGCTAGCTAGCTAACTAGATAGATAGATAGAGCTAGCCTGCAGTGTGGTATCACTGCACATGCAGCAGGGAAGAGTTGGGTACTGTTCACTCTTACCAGCAGTTGCTGGCCTGCTCTAGCACTCCACTGTATTGACATGGGTATCATCAAATGTAACCTGCATTTATTTATTTATTTATTTATTTATTCAGGCAGTACTTGGGACTTAATCCCAGGGCCTCACATACTAGACAAGTACTCTACCACTGAGCTGCAGACCCAGCCTCTTATTAAAAAAATTTTTGAGACAGAATCTTGTGAAGTTGCATAGGCCGCCTCTTCCCTCGAATTCATGATCCTTTTGCCTCCGTCTCTCTAGCCACTGGGATCATGTGTGTGTGCCATGGATGGGCTCCTTTTATCTTAAGACAGCAGCTGATGGGTTTTGTTTGTTTCTTCATCGGCTCACATCAAGGTCCCTCCCAGCACACTCTCTGTTTAACAAAGGAACCAAGTGCCTTTTGCCAAGCAGCAGAGGAGAGCCCTGCCTTCATGGAGTTTCCCCCCGTTTTCTGAGGCAGAAACAGCTGAGAAAGGGTTGAGCAGTGCTGTATGTCAGAGTTCTTAGGATAGTATGGCCAGAGAAGGCCTCTCTGGAAATGGCGTTTCACTGAGCCATGAGGAGTAGAGAGCCACAGGAGCCTAGAGTTGACCCAAAGGAAGGATTTATTGAGTGGAGGATAATGCTTTCATCTACAGTAAACTAACTCAGTACCATCTTCCCCACTGTTCTGGGGAAACTAGTTCCTAGTGGCCTAGCTGAAGTAACTGATGTGAAATTGCTTGAGACAGAAAATGTGAGTCATCACCATGACTGTGCCTTGTGTTCTTGTCTAAGCTGGTGACAGAGAAGCCAGAGCAAACATTGCCCATTTACTCCACAAGATGTTTTTGCTGACAGCAGTGGAATCCTTTGTTCTTTCATAAATGACTTTCTAAAAGTGTTTTGGTAAACATTTTCCCGATCTTTAAGTCTGGATTCTGTGTTTGGTGCAACTTTCTTGGGAAGTGAACAGTATTTAGTAGCGGTTCATTTTCTCACCTGCAATTCGATTATTAAAACTCTTTTGTGTGCAGTTCTCAGTTATCTAAGGGCCACTTAATGGGCAAGTGTGGGACACATGGGTCGGCAGGTAGTAATTAGACATTTTATGGTTGTCAACTTCCCTACAAATGTCTGTTGTGTTTAATCAGTGCTATTAAACACCAAACTGTGGAAAACTCAGTTGCTCACAGTGGGACTCTTAGTTCTTCCTGCCACCTTGGAATAATATTCTGCTTGCCTTTATGAACTGGGACACATGAGACTCTCTTGGGTTTGAAGAAAGGTGGGTGACTGGATACAGCTGTAACTCAGCAAGTTGTATGAAACATCACGTGATATACTTCTGAACTAATAAGGAGATGCTGTGGTCTGGGTGAACAAAATTGCACAGTAAGCATAGCATACATGTCTGAAGCATCTGTTTGTCCTGAATTTTTTTCTTTTATGTTTTTTTCAATGCTAGAGCGTTGAACCCAGGGCCTTGCACATATTGGACAGGTGGTCCATTGCTGAATTGCACCTCTAGCACCTCCCTCACCTTTTTTTTTTTCTTTTTGCTTTTGAGGCAGAGTCTTGCTCAATTGCACAGGTTGCCTCTAGCCTCAAACTTGAGGTCCTCCTGCCTCAGCCTCCCAAGTTGCTAAGACTATACGCATGAGCCACAGCATCCAGCTTGACTTGGATTTTTAAGAGGGGAATATTCTTTTCTTTAGTGTCTAATTATACATTTCCCTTGAAAATAGCTACAGCCAAAAAAACTTTTGACAACCCCCACACAAACCTGGTCCTTCCCAAAGCTAATTATTCTTATCATTTGATATCTCTTTCCAGACTTTTATTTATTTATTTTTTTTGAGACAATGACTCCTTATATAGCCCAGGCTGGCCTCAGATTCGTGATCCTCCTGCCTTAGGCTCCTGAGTGCTGGGGATATAGACATGTGCCACCAAGCCTGGCTTTTTGAGACATATTTTATACAAATACACAATATATTCTCATAGAAACATAGACGATATCATCTTGGTTTCTTTTACTTTTAAGTGTTTGTTTTGGTAGTGTTAAGTATATCCATGTTGTAGAGCAGATCTCTGACTCTGCCTTTTGCAAAACTGAAACGCTTATCTCCATAAACACTAATCCCCTTCTCTCCGCCTCCCCAGCCCCTGGCAACCACTGTTCTACTGTCTGTCTTGATGGATTTGACTGCTCTAGGTACCTTATCTAAGTGGGATCATATGGTCTGTGTCCTTTCATAATTGGCTTGTTTCATTCACTATCATATCATTAAGGTCTGTCTACATTGTAGCAGCCTGCAGCCATAGCACAGTGGCATCCGATCCTGTCTGATCTTCGAAGCTAAGCAGGGTCAGACCTGGTTAGTACTTGTATGGTAGACTGCCTGGGAATACCAGGAGCTGTGGGCTTGGGAGAAGGACCCAGCAACTCACTTCTCCAAAAAATCCGCCACTGAAAACCCTATCAGTAGCAGAGAAGCACAACAATAGTGTTTCACCTGTTGTATGTAGGGTCACTCTGAGTTGGACACCTACTTGATGGTGCCTCACACCACCACCACCACCACCACCACCACATTGTGGCATGTGTCAGCTTCCTTCCTTTGTAAGGTTGAGCTTATTCTCTATTCCGTGTGTGTGAACATACCATTATGTGCCCATTTTCCTATTGTTGTTTCCAATTTTTCATTATTACAAATGTTATCGCTGCATTACTTCTGTTACAAATAAAACATTAGCCAGGCATGGTGGTGCATGCCTGTAATCCTAGCACTTGGGAGACTGAGGCAGGAGGATGACAAGGTCAAACCCAGCCTGGGATACATAGCGAGTTCCAGGCTAACCTAGGCCACAAGGTAAGATCCTAACTCAAGAAACAAAACAAAATAAAACAAAATCTTAAAAGTAAAACATTTTGAAGGGATGGGGGTGTAGGTCAGTGGTAGAGCATGTGCCTGGCATGCTTGAGGCTCTCATTTTGATCCCCAGTACCACAAAACAAAACAGTTTCAGATCAGACCACATGTCAGTAAAATTTCTCGTGGAGCAGGTTGCTGCCTCTAGATCCTTGGCAGAGTGCTTGTGAGAAGCATTCCCTTGCTCTGCTTTCAAGGATTCTTCTGGAGGGGAAAGTCTGAAAAGCATCAACTAAATACATCCCCATAACTCCAGTCCTTAAAATTAAGTAAGCCATAAGCAACTGTAATTTTCTAGGAAATTGAAAGGCTTTAGTATTTCTATAGAATTACTCAAGGCCAATTGGTATTCACTCATAATCCTTTGCTTTAGGTAACAAATATTGGAAAAGTATCAAAAGGCTTTTTCTATAGACAAAAATCTTTTGATTCCTCATAGATATTTGGGTAAAACTAAAATCAGACCTGGAGAGTTTTTGTTAAATGGGTACAGAGTGTCAGTTTTGCAAGATGAAGAGTTCCTGAGATTGGTTGCACAATAGTGTGAATGTACACTACTGAACTGTTTACTTAAAAATGGTTAAAATGGAGCCAGGCACGGTGGCGCATGCCTGTAATCCCAGTGGCTCAGGAGGCAGAGGCAGGAGGATCTCAAGTTCGAGACCAGAGGCAGTCTGTGTAATATAGCGAGACTGTGTCTCAAAAAAGTTAAAAACAAATTTATTAACACGTATGACCTACCAAAACTAACTCCAGAAGACACAACTGACTTAAACAAGTCCATTACCTATACAGAAATAGAAAAGGTAATTAAAAGTCTCCCAACAAAGAAGAGCCCAGGTCCTGATGGATTCACAGCAGAATTTTACCAAACTTTTAAGGAAGAGATAATACCTGTCTTCCTCAAATTATTCCAAAGAATAGAAAAGGAGGGAACACTCCCAAATATATTCTATGAAGCTACCATTACCCTGATACCTAAACCAGGAAAAGACTCATCTAAGATAGAGAATTATAGACCCATCTCCCTTATGAATCTAGATGCAAAAATATTCAATAAAATTCTGGCAAACAGAATACAGCAGCATATGAAAAAGATTATTCACCATGACCAAGTGGGATTTATTCCACAGATGCAAGCCTGGTTTAACATACGGAAATCAATTAATGTAATCCAACATATCAAGAAACTGACAAACAAAAACCACACGATCATCTCAATTGATGGCTGAAAAGGCCTTCGATAAAGTGCAACACCTTTTCATGATAAAAACACTGGAGAAAATAGGTATAAAAGTCATTTATGACAAACCTACAGCCAACATTATATTAAATGGAGAAAAACTAAAACCATTTCCGCTTAGATCTGGAACAAGACAAGGATGTCCTCTCTCTCCTATTCTATTCAACATAGTAATTGAAGTTCTGGCCAGGGCAATCAGACAAGAGAAAGAAATCAAAGGGATACAGATTGGCAAGGAAGAGGTCAGATTATCATTATTTGCAGATGATATGATTTTATACTTGAAAGACCCCAAAACCTCAACCAGAAAACTTCTGGATCTAATTAACTCCTTCAGCAAAGTTGCAGGCTACAAAATTAACACACAAAAATCCATAGCTTTTCTTTACATCAATTCCAAACAAGGAGAGAAGGAAATTTCAGGAAAGATACCATTCATGATAGCCCACCAGAAAATTAAATACCTTGGAATCAATCTAACCAAAGACCCTTCAGATCTCTACAAGGAAAATTTCAAAACATTAAAGAAAGAAATACCAGAGGACACTGAAAAATGGAAAGACCTCCCCTGCTCCTGGATAGGGAGAATTAATATTGTAAAAATGGCTATCCTACCAAAAGCATGCTTACCCATTAAATGCATTAAATGCAATACCCATTAAAATTCCACTGACTGACTTTATAAAAATAGAAAAAATGATCCAAAAATTCATATGGAACCACAAAAGACCACATATAGCAAAACACTTTTAAGCTACAAATCTAATGCAGGTGGAATCACAATCCCTGACTTCAAACTATACTACAGGGCAGTGGTTGCAAAAACAGCTTGGTACTGGCACAAAAATAGGCTGGAAGACATCTGGAACAGAATAGAAGACCCAGATATACCTCAGCACACCTATAGCCATCTTATTTTCGACAAAGGAGCAAAGCAAGTAAACTGGGAAAAGGACAGCCTCTTCAACAAATGGTGCTGGGAAACATGGTCATCCACATGCAGAAAAATGAAAGCTGACCCCCATCTCTCAATATACACGAGAGTTAACTCAAAATGGATAAAAGATCTCAACATAAAACCAGAAACTTTAAAACTTATAGAAGGCAAGATAGGCAATACACTCCATCACATAGGCATAGGAAAGTATTTCCTTAATAGGACTCCAATTGCTCAAGAAATTGCAACAAGAATAGATAAATGGGATCACATGAAATTAAAAA